>CM076571.1:917466322-917611411 GCA_034641835.2 Pinus albicaulis | reverse complement strand
AAAATGGTGACCAAGAGAATATCCAGAGTGATCTAATGCAATGAAGGTGGTTAATGAATGGGGAAAACCCCCCTATTTATAACAAAATATTGGGGCGGTCTAGAACTTGGTGCATGAATAAAATATTATTAATCGAATTCTAGAAGCACCTTTTAGGAATATTTTATTATATTTGTTGGAGGGAAAAGGATTCTTGACTTGGGTCAATTCCTTTATTTATAAATAATAAATAAATAAATGATTTATTTATAATTTTAGGGGAATGATGGGAATAAATAATGGTTTATTTGATTATTTATGGATCATGAGTGAAAATGTGAAGTTGGGAAACACTTTTTGCCCTTTCTTGACGTTGAAAATTGTAATTTTCTATGTTTTTCAACTTCAACTCCACTAAACTCATATTTTTATTGCAAATTATGCTTTGACATAAAAACAAGAATTGTAGAGAATTGTCTTACCTCCATACCCATATTTTTTTTTTTTTAAATATTGACATATAGAGGGGTAAATTTCTTGTTTACTAACTGCATATACTTGAAATTTTCAGGCAAACATAAATAGTCACTTTATAATCCTTTACTTATTTTAGGGAAGGTTATTCATTTTTTGGAATACCCTTTTGAAGTAGACAGGGAGAGGAAGTGCAGTATGATTTTTTTGAATTTTTTGGTGTCCTCATTTGAAAGTTATTGAATTTTCATTCAGTGCAATTTTTCGAACAATGAAATTCCATAGTGACACAGTTTAGTAAAAAATAAATAAATAATTGAATTTTTTATTGAAACTCCATAAATCTTACATCATCAAAAACCAGATTTAGAGATGAATCTAATGGTACTTGGTCCGACATAAAACATTTTTTTTTTGTAGGTGTTTTGTCCCTCCAAAGTTGTAGGTTTCTTAAAACTACAGAATTGTTTGAATTTTTCGTTGACCAAAAACTCTCGGCCGAGACAATGTCTCGGACGAGAAATTTCTAAAACTCTCGACCGAGAAATTTAAACCAATTTAAAACTCTCGACCGAGAGTTTAACCCCCCTAAATTTAAATTTAAAAGCGCAGGCAAACTCTCGGCTGAAAGTTTAAAAAACTCTCGGTCGAAATTTTGCGCCCGAGAGTTTGCAATAAAACTCTCGGTCGAGAGTTTTCTAAACTCTCGGCTGAGAGTTTTATTGAATGTCATATATAAAATGGATATGGCCGAGAGTTTATTGAATGTTTATTGAATGTTATTGAATGATAAAACTCTCGGCCGAGAGTTTAGAAAGTTCTCGGTAGAGAGTTTTCTAAACTCTCGGCCGAGAGTTTTATTGAATGTTATATATAAAATGGATATGGCATGAAAATCAAAGTTCGAAAACTCTCGGACGAGAGTTGAAAAACTCTCGTCCGAGAGTTTTTCTAACTCTCGTCCGAAAAGTTTTCCCGAGAGTTTTGTGACCACAACTCTCGGACGAGAAAATGTATAACTCTCGTCCGAGAGAATTTTAACCCATGTTAAACCCGACCAAACTCTCGTCCGAAATATTTAAAATCTCTCGGACGAGAGTTTTGAAAACTCTCGGCCGAGAAATTGAAAATTTCTTCCGAATTATAACCATCCGCCAAAAAGTGTTTCCCAACTTCGTGATTTCACAAGTCAAATTTAACTAAGAATATTATTTAAATAATGATTTAAATAACTTGTTCTTAGGAAATAATTACATAAATAAAGATTTATTTAATTAATTGCTTTGTTTTGGGTTAAAAATGACCAAATAAGTTGTTTTATGTGGTGAAAGAAATTTTACTTGGGGTAAAATTGGTCTTACATGGTGTACTTGGGTTCATCTAATAATAATAGGTTAGATGACCAAAAAAATGGTATAACAGATTGCCCCCCAACGTACGAGTGTTAGGAGAAAATCGTATGACCGAAGTACGTTGTAAGAACTCAATCACGAGATAGCAAAAGGGTAGTGAGAGAGAGAAGTGTAATGTGTCTGATGTGGTAAAGGACTAGACCCTGAGGAGACAATACTTACAGGTGCAACAAGTCTCTATGAAGTGGTACCTGTGCTAAAGGTGGCGGGGGAGGCATACCTATGCCCGCCGAGACAAAGTACAAAGAATAAGGCGCCCGAAAAACCACGGAACACAATAAGTACAAGGAATAAGGCGCCTGGAAAACCACGGAACGCAATAATGAAGCCTGTGCTGGCCTAAACATGAGCCAGATAAATAACATGATAAATCTCACATACATGCGATGCCTGGAATTATGCAACAATATGGTAGTATATGAGATACAAATACACCCAAATGCTCCCTACACGCGGGGAAGAGCTCGCAACATCTGATTGATATGTGCAAATCGAAGAGGCGCCGCAAGCGGTGGAGGCTAAGATCGTCAAATGGGAGGAGATGCATCAAGGGCAGAAAGGAAGTCATCCGGGTATGTGGGGGGCTACCTACAGGGCCACCCCCTCATGAGGGTTAGGACATCTCACACATACCTGGGAATCATCAAGAGCTGCTGCTGCATCACTGGACCATCATGTGTATAGATCACGATCATGCTGATAGGAGCTCGAACCAAGGGACACTGCCCCCAAGACCTAGCTTCTGGAATAAATGAGCTGATGTCGACAGAAGTAGGTCTGCCATAGGTGAGGCAATAAGGGAACCCCTACCTAAGGCATGGGGAAAATAGTAGAGCGACGACCAAGTAGACACTAATGATGATGATGGAAGGAGAGAAATGGAGGAGCGGTTGGACGACTTCCCTTGTTAGAGCATAAAGTGTATGAAGGGCGTGGCAGCGACTGACAAAATATCATGAGGGAGAGTGGACCGGGGTATTGTGGGTCATGAGGGAGGGACCAAGCAAGAAAGGATGGAGGACTATGGCGGGGTACAAAGGGACTCGGGATAGACTCCATGAATGTGCTGATGACTCCACTCGAATGCTCTAAACAAGGGCGACTTGATGGTGCTGCCTCATAGTACAGGTCCAATGGGGAACCATAAAAGCATGAGTACAATAGGGTAGCTCATGACGAAAATCAACACGAACGAATACGGGTAAGGAGGAAAAGTGGTGCCCCGAGTACAAGTGTCGTAAGTGAAGAAATTCGATTTGGAGAAGAGGTGAATAGACCCTTCATGGACAAAATGTGTCGTGTTGAAGTATCAAAACATAAAAAACTGACAGATACTCATTTGAGTGCTTGGTGAGAGCTTTCCAACGGTGTGGACGGTGTGTCAAACGGGGCTACGGTTTGGTCACAGTGGGCGAAAGAAAAAATAGGGGTTTTCTTCTAATAGGGTGTTTTCCCTCCAAAATCATTCATTTGCTTTGTGTAGCTGTGGTGAATGTGGAGAGGAGAGAAGGCCCTAAATCTTGCGGCGATCGTAGCAGACAAACTGACCAGTGGAATTGTGATCCGTCAGTTGCAGGTGAGAGGCCTAATCTGAAGCTTTGTTTTTGATGGATTCAAATTACAGATTAGGGCTTTAAATCTCAGTAACTGCCCCTATTTCTTCCTCACGGCCGGGTCGCACTTTTTGGGGCAAAAACTGTGACCTTGGATGCAGGTTTGGGCCTGAAAAGTGCGACCTGTGAGAGGGAGGTGATTTCAGTGCTGTATTGGGCTGAGGTTTAGTTTTGGTGTGGATATATGCAGTTGTGTGGATCTGGAGACTGACAAATTGACGTTTTTGTGCAGATATGGCAGATATAGTGATCAAATGGAGAGAGAGAGACTTAGGTACATTGCGGATGGAGATCCAGGCGGATCAGGGTGTTCGTCGTGTACTGGCAAGGTATGGGGTGCTAAAATTTCTGGAGAACATGTTGATGAGGGCTGGAGAGCCCTTGTTGGCCCGTATTATCAGTTACTGGGATCCAGATCAGGAGGCGTTTGTAGTGCAGGGGCACAGGATCGAGCTGACGGTCCAGGATTTGTATTTCTTGACCAATCTCCCTCCATTAGGGATGGTGGGAAATACGTAGCCAGTGTTACCACGTGGGCGTAACATTATGGAGTTTGTTGAGCGACATTGTCGACCAGGGATCTGAGTCAAGGGGACTCGAATATCCATTGGTGATCTAGAGAGGTTGGAGACCCAGACGGTGGCCACAGCAGTGTTACGGGTCTTGGGTAGCCAGGCGTTCCATCACATCACTGGAGGGCAGATGATGATCATGGAGAGTGTGCTAAGTGGGACCTACTATGGGTGGGCCCAGATGATGTTGGTGTCAGTGAAACGACAGTTGTCGCTATGCAAGCGACAAGTGAATCATGATTGCGCCTATGGGACGATGTTGTGCTCTTTCTTCTTTAAGAAGATCCTGACCTTACGACATCGTGTACAGTTGCTTGATGGAGGTCCGAGGGAGCCCTGAATGCGTCAGTGGGGGTGATTATTGAGTAGAGGAGGGGGAGGGGCAGTCAGACGGGTGTGCCGACTAGAGTTCTTCGTCCATTGGGATCAAATGCCGTTATACATAGACGACTATCCCTGCAGTGGGATGAGTTATTAGGGAGATCCGGACTTGCCACTTCCACCTGGTCGAGTATGGGGCCCTGATGGTAAGTGACAAGCAACTAATATGTTATGTGCATTTTAAAGTTTGTGATGAGTCTATATGGTCCTAATATTTATACTTTTTGGAATGCAGATATAGCTCCAGTAAAACCGGCCAGATATATGGGACGTCCTGCAGCAGGAGGAGCTACGGGGGCAAGTGGATCGAGGGCAGGACAAAGTGAGGAGATGGACACACTGGTGGAGGACATCCATTGTAGATGTGAGGGATTGCTGACTGGTGTGTCGGAGCGTGTTTGGCAGGATTTAGACGACCGATACATAGATTTGTGTATTGGGCTACCCTTGGAGTGGCAAGGTATCATGCGATGCATGGCAATGGCCGATCAGACTGTGTGTGATCTACGAGCTGCGGGAGCAAAGCCATTGGCTCAGGATCCTCCAGGGAGTGATTAGGTACAGTCTGACCGGCCATCGCCATGAGTCGCATGATACCTCGCCACTCCGAGGGTAGCCTAATACACAACTTTATGTATTGGTCGTCTAAATCCTACCAACCACGCTCTCCAGCCCTCATCAATGGGTTCTCCAAAAATTTCAGCACCCCATACCTCGCCAGTACACGACGGACACCCTGATCCGCCTGGATCTCCGTCCGCAATGTACCTAAGTCTCTCTCTCTCCATTTGATCACTATATCTGCCATATCTGCACAAAAACTTCAATTTGTCAGTCTCCAGATCCACACATCTGCATATATCCACACCAAAACTGAACCTCATCCCAATACAGCACTGAAATCACCTCCCTCTCACAGGTCGCACTTTTCAGCACAAACCTGGGCCAGGTCGCACTTTTCAGGCCCAAACCTGCGTCCCAGGTCGCAGTTTTTGCCCCAAAAAGTGTGACCCAACCGTGATGAAGAAATAGGGGCAGTTACTGAGATTTAAAGCCCTAATCTGCAATTTGAATCCATCAAAAACAAAGCTTAAGATTAGGCCTCTCACCTGCAACTGACGGATCATAATTCCACTGGTCGATTTGTCCGCTACGATCACCGCAAGATTTAGGGCCTTCTCTCCTCTCCACATTCACCACAGCTACACAAATCAAATGAATGATTTTGGAGGGAAAACGCCCTATTAGAAGAAAACCCCTGTTTTTTCTTTCGCCTGCTGTGGCCAAACCGTAGCCCCGTTTGACACACCGTCCACACCGTTGGAAAGATCTCACCAAACACTCAAATGGGTATCTGTCAGTTTTTTATCTTTTGATACTTCACCAGGACACATTTTGTCCATGAAGGGTCTATTCACCTCTTCTCCAAATCGAATTTCTTCACTTACGACACTTGTACTCGGGGCACCACTTTTCCTCCTTACCCGTATTCGTTCGTGTTGATTTTTTTCATGAGCTACCCTATTGTACTCATGCTTTTATGGTTCCCCATTGGACCTGTACTATGAGGCAGCACCATCAAGTCGCCCTTGTTTAGAGCATTCGAGTGGAGTCATCAGCACATTCATGGAGTCTATCCCGAGTCCCTTTGTACCCCACCATATTCCTCCATCCTTTCTTGCTTGGTCCCTCCCTCATGACCCACAATACCCTTGCCCACTCTCCCTCATGATATTGTGTCAGTCGCTGCCACGCCCTTCATACACTTTATGCTCTAACAAGGGAAGTCGTCCAACCGCTCCTCCATTTCTCTCCTTCCATCATCATCATTAGTGTCTACTTGGTCATCGCTCTACTATTTTCCCCGTGCCTTAGGTAGGGGTTCCCTTATTGCCTCACTTATGGCAGACCTACTTCTGTCGACATCAGCTCATTTATTCCAGAAGCCAGGTCTTGGGGGCAGTGTCCCTTGGTTCGAGCTCCCATCAGCATGATCGTGATCTATACACTTGATGGTCCAGTGATGCAGCAGCAGCTCTTGATGATTCCCAGGTATGTGTGAGATGTCCTAACCCTCATGAGGGGGTGGCCCTGTAGGTAGCCCCCCACATACCTGGATGACTTCCTTTCTGCCCCTGATGCAGCTCCTCCCATTTGACGATCTTAGCCTCCACCGCTTGCGGTGCCTCTTCGATTTGCACATATCAGTCAGATGTTGTGAGCTCTTCCCCACATGTAGGGGGAATTTGGGTGTATTTGTATCTCATGTACTACCATATTGTTGCATAATTCCAGGCATCGCATGTATGTGAGATTTATCATGTTATTTATTTGGCTCATGTTTAGGCCAGCACAGGCTTCATTATTGCGTTCCATGGTTTTCCAGGCGCCTTATTCCTTGTACTTATTGCGTTCCGTGGTTTTCCGGGTGCCTTATTCTTTGTACTTTGTCTCGGCGGGCATAGGTATGCCTCCCCCGCCGCCTTTAGCACAGGTACCACTTCATAGAGACTTGTTGCACCTGTAATTCTTGTCTCCTCAGGGTCTAGTCCTTTACCACATCAGACACATTACACTTCTCTCTCTCACTTCCCTTTTTATATCTCGTGATTGAGTTCGTACAACGTACTTCGGTCATACGATTTGCTCCTAACACTCGTACGTTGGGGGGAAATCTGTTATACCATTTTTTTGGTCATCTAACCTATTATTATTAGATGAACCCAAGTACACCATGTAAGACCAATTTTACCCCAAGTAAAATTGCTTTCACCACATAAAACAACTTATTTGGTCATTTTTAACCCAAAACAAAGCAATTAATTAAATAAATATTTATTTATGTAATTATTTCCTAAGAACAAGTTATTTAAATCATTATTTAAATAATATTCTTAGTTAAATTTGACTAAATCATCCATAAATAATCAAATAAACCATTATTTATTCCCATCATTCCCCTAAAATGATAAATAAATCATTTGTTTATTTATTATTTATAAATAAAGGAATTGACCCAAGTCAAGAATCCTTTTCCCTCCAACAAATATAATAAAATATTCCTAAAAGGTGCTTCTAAAATTCGATTAATAATATTTTATTCATGCACCGAGTTCTAGACCGCCCCAATATTTTGTTATAAATAGGGGGGTTTTCCCCATTCATTAACCACCTTCATTGCATTAGATCACTCTGGATGTTCTCTTGGTCACCATTTTCTATTTTGCTTTGTGAACTCCCATTGAGTTCTATGTTTGCTTTTTTACATCCATAAGAGAGAGAAATGCTAGATCTGAAACACTGAGGACTTCCAAGAACCCATCCCACTGAGGAGAACCGGAAAACACCTTTCTTGTTTTCCTCACAGGTGCCCCATTCTTTAATATAATACAAAATTCTTTCATATACATTCTTCTTGTCTTGTTCATTGGATCTATGGAGCTATGTTATTTCTTATCTGCTTAATATCTTTTGTGCTTAGATCTGAATTTGTGCAGCAATCTTAAAGGTATTTTGCAGCCATAATTGATGTTAGGGCTATTTGTTATGCGTAGCTAAAGTAATATTTTACGACGAAAGATTCATACTAACACTTCCACTAGGTCATTAGGGTTTCACAGGTTGTAGTGTTATCCTTGATATTTCGAGCTCTGTTTTCCTATGCTAAAATCTAAATCAAATGTGGAAGAAGGACAGCACCTATTTGTCCAAGATAGATCAGAAAAATCTTCAAGGATGGTCACGTTATCAAGTTCAAGTTCTGCAAAAGTAAATTGTTCATTTTGACATTTCTGCAGGAGTGCCACGGTGAATATCAGCAGAAAAATTGGTAAGATAAGAGACCTGCTCCTCATTAAATATATACACAAGAAAATGGAGGAGGAATCAGCTTATGTTCAAGAAAAATCAGGATTCCTAAGACTGATTGGGCCAGCAGTGTGCCAAGCAAGGAGCCAATGCAGCAAAACACATGGAGGAGACACACCAGCACAATCAAGCATGAATTGAAGATTTTTAGAAATCATAGATAAAAAAGGGAAAAAGGTGAGGTGAAATGAACAGAAATGAATGAACTTGAAAGGGGTATAGAGAACTTAGAAGACAACACTACTGATTCTTCTCAAATAGCCCAGAAACCTAGGATTTTGGTAAGATGATCTAAGAAGGTAAAAGGGAAAGTTTGGACTCCATAATAGCAGCAAAGGTTTCCTGAGGATATCACTGCCTGTAAATATTCCAAACTCATTCCAAGGAGTTTTTCATGACAAATATGGTCAAAATAAGGTAAAATGAAGATGGTCAAAAGAAGGTAAAAAGAAGCTATTGAGCCTCTATCATGACAGCAGAAAGAAATTTAAAGAGACTGATGTAGGTGACTTCCAAAGGTTGCCAAGATAAAATGTTTTACTGCCTCAAAGGGAAAGAATGCAAAGAGTATCAGTATAAGGAAGGTCAAGCCTTCATTTTCAGTCATTTGCACTCAATGTTCAAAGGCATAAAAGCATAGGGTTGAGTTTCAAGATGGAAAGCCAAGTTGATCATGAGGTTGTTGTTATGTAACTAAATGTGTCAAACACCAAGAAACATCAGAAAGGGCTAAATCAGTATGTCATGGCACCTGCAAAAAATCAGAAGTGGCCATGGAAAACATGATTATAGTCATTGTAAAAGGTAAGTTTATCATGCCCAAGGATCAGTAAAAAGGGGAAAAAACCATGTTCTTAAGTCACCCACACTCAGAAAGGTAAAAAGGAGTAAAAACATGATTACAACTTCACCAATGCAAAAAAAGAAATATTTTGGCAATGCTAAGGTAAGGAAGGGTCTCTCAAAATGTTTTAAAAAGATGACCATTACTGAATGAGCTAAAAAGATGTGTTAGATTTCAAAATTAGCATAGAAGGCAGTTTTTGGTTTTCTTCTATGTCAAAATGAGTCAGACAGACCCTCAGGGTAAGGAAGGACCATTTCATTTCTCCAGCAAGCTGCCACCAAGAGAAAAAAGAGCCACTAAAAATTTTTTCAAGTCTCCTGCACAGAAAAAAGGTCAAGGAATTATCAGCTAGATGGAAAATCTCAAAATACATTAGCAAAGTGGGTTCTTTGATTTAAATTTATTTTCCTAAAGCTATAAAGGACCTTTTTCTCTCCTCCCATCTCATTATGCATTTGCAAAAAATAGCTAAGAGCATCCAAGGAGAAAATTTTGAGTTTCAGTGAAAAATTTGGACAAGTTTCTGGTTGCTACGCGTTCATCCAGGCGCTACGCATACAGCACCCGGCACTACGCGTTCGTGAGTTTTTACAGTGTAATTTATACTACGTTGCGTGTTCAGGATAATGCGCTACGTGTTCAAGTGGGCACTACCCGTTCGCCCAGAACTACCCAACAAACACAGTGAACGCACCCGGCGCTGCGCTCAGGGAGCCCGACAAGCCCAAAGGACATTCAGTGTTGCGCTTAGGAAGGCCCGACAGGCCCAAAAGACTTTCAGTGTTGCACCTAGGAGTCCCGGTAGGCCTAAACGCATGTAGGTGTTGTGCTTAGGAGTCCTGATAGTCGACAACGTGTTCAGGCATTGCGACTAGAGCAGAAACCCTGTAATATTCCTAAGTAGCCTAAGTGAATAAGAATATACTATTTTTTTTTCATTTTCTTATTGCAAGAATAAAATTGTAAAGGAGGATAAATTAAACTCCTAAAATAGAAAAATAAATCAATGCCCATGTGAACAAGGCTAAATCTGGGTTGCCTTAGAAAAACACCCTTATGTGTGAAAGGGATTAAGTCATTTGACTAGTTCAACTGGACCAAATCAATAGCGATGTCTAGATACATTGAACCACCTAGATGCACATCACATTTCTAGTTGTAGGCAACACATGTGAACAGAGCTAAATCATTGAGATGGTTTAGAGTTTGGCAGGATTTCTAACTTATAAAAGTAAGAGGAGGTTCATGATATGTTATTTTCTGAAGATATTGTCTGTTTCGACATTTCTTATTCTCTTTTTGTTTAGATGAGAATAGTGTTGTTTAGCACTAGGGTGTTCCTAGTCGGGAATCCCACCTCTTTCCTTTAGAGGCCTCTTGGAAGAGTCTTACTGATCTTGTCCACTATCAGGCATTTGGCCAAGCTACATCTTCCAACTACAATGCAGATCTTGTTGAGGGTTTGGTTGTCCTTGTAATCTGTAGCAAGTGGAGGCTAGATCTATTCAGATCTAGGCCATTATGGTGCCTCTTTTCAGTGGAAGAGCCTTATTTCCTCCTGATAAGAGAGTATTAGATCATTGGAGCTGCATAATCAGATCTTGGCATCGGGCCAAAGCATTGCTAGAGTCAACAGCGCAGTTTCTCTCCCATAATTACGTTATTTGCAAGAAGGAAGTTGCAGGGAGTTTTGGCATGCTTTTGGAGGAGAGATATCTGGTGTTTGGGATTCTTCCCTTCACTGTGGTGATCCATGTATTAGCTTTCTGATCCATGTTCTGTTTAGATATGATCTGTTGTGTATTGTGTTTACTTTAGAAACTCTAAATATTACTACAGATCTGCAACTTAGATCTCAGATCTACTCTTTGCTTCTCATGTTTTTCTCAAAAGCCCAAGGGGAATGTGTAGAGGAACTCTTCTAGTGTACAGATCTGATATGGATCTAATATTTTTTACACATACTTTTTCTGGATCTGATATTTAATTTACAGCTACTTCAGCTCATAATATAACGTTTTCAATCCTTCTTACAGAAAATACATTGTTGCAGCACCTCATTCTTGAGGGTTTATCCATCAAAGTTCTCTGCCTTTCTCTTGTACATTATATGGGCCTTATTATAAAGCTATTTTGCTGATGTATAAGTGATTAATGAAATTTCATATTGGTCTCCTGCAAATATTGGGCTGAACTGCATTATTTTCTGGGCAGTGTTGTTTTTATTGCTGCAGTCCCTCCTTTGGGCATTTTTCAACTACACTAGGTGTGGGGAGATCTGTTTAACCCACCTAGAAGGATTTGTTTTTTAATCCCTCTTGCATTTTGGTCTTAGATTGTCATCTCTAAGGGATCTAGGTGCTGGTTTCCAATCTTGTAGCATACATTCCTGAAAAATGTGTTTTTCAGGCATGCCATGCTAGCAGTCCCAATTTGGGGATATTACAGTGGTATCAAAGCATAGTCTTGGCTCAACCTGTGATTTCTAGCTATCTGAAGGAGCAAGATAAAAATTATGGGGATAATTAGATTACTCTCATCACTTTTCATATCTAGAAAGAACCTCTCCAAGGAGGTTCAACAGATAGAAGAAGGAGAAGAGGAAGGACCATGCACTTCCTATTCTCACAAAGAAGAAGACAAGAAGCATGGAGGAGACTTGGATCATCTGATTCTAATTGAATACCTTGTTGAGTACAAGTATCAACCTAGAGCCTTCAAGAAGACTCTAGCCTTCCCACATTTCATTCAACTGGAGGAAGAGAGGAGACCCTGCAGCAAGGTAGAAATCAAGGGCAATATGTTTCTATTGTCCACTTTTTATGGGACATCTGCAGCAAAATCTTGGGAAAGAAGGCTCAGTGCATTATTCCTACTACATCCAGTGGTAGAGAGAGAAGAAGTGTAGATTTTAGCACTGCACCTAAAGGTTGAAGCAAGCAATTGGTGGTTTAGCCATGTGAGACATGCAAAAGTATCTTCTTTTGCAGATTTCACTCAAAGGGTGGTCAAGAGATTTGATAAAGAGAAATCAGAGGAAGAGAAGACCTCACCACCTCTTGAGGAGGTTTTTAACAACACTGTCACAGCCTTGGAGTAGTAGCCTTCAACATCAGTAGTTGAGGGAGCCAACATAGTAGAAGAAGGAACTCTTGTAGCCATACAAGTTGTTCCCAAAGCCCATCAAGGTATGATTGAATTTCCATTTTCTAATATTGTACCAAATCTTTTGGAAGATTGTGGAAATCCACTGTTGCATAACCCAAAATCATCACTTATTGCTAATCTAGAGCAGCAGAGTTGCACTGCGCTATCCAAGAGCAACAGTGAAGAAAGAAGGACCCATTCCTCATGGGAGCATTCAAATGTCAGCTTCATTAAGGAAGCCATGGAAGAAGAAAGAACAAAGAGTAGAAATCTTGAGATGAGAAAAAATTTCTCCTCTCTAGATGACACTTTCTCAATGAGCATGCCACAGCTCAAAGAGAGACTTCTACTTGCAACAGATCCAAGACCCCACTATTTTTGGAAGTCCATGCATGAGGACGAGGTCTCATCAAGAGATCCCATGGAAGGTGCACTTCAACATTCCGTGAATTGCAAAGTTCTTCAATGATTTGAGAAGGTTGGTGTCCTACAATGGGAGGATACGAAGTATTTGCAGATTGAGGTGCATGATCCACCAGTGGATGAATGGATGTTGATGATGAGCAAGAAGCTGGAAAGCTACTTGCAAATCTATGATACTGGGCAGCAGGAGGCTTGGTTGTGTTGGCTACTCTTGAAAGAGTTTGGCCATCATCCTTTTTCTAAGGGTATGTGGGGGAAATATGTGTGGCAGGATGCTTGCATCATTGGGCAGCAAGGAGTATGGAGACATTGTGTTGATATGACATTCTTCATATCAATCACCATGTTTTCACCACATGATTTTTATGATGGCGGTATGGGGAGGCAACAAAATCTTTTGTTGCTTTGGATGTTCTTGGGAGATCAAGGGCATATTTTCTCTCACACTTTGCATGATGTTGCAGGAGTAGGAGATGGCACTATCATGGTGCAAAGGGGCTACTCCTCAGCCTTGGATGATCTAGAAGTACTTCCACTTTGGAAGGAGCTTCTTGTTTGTAGCAACATTATGGAAGATGTCTTTGACAATGGACATGTCAAAGAATGGAGCTATGTATTGACAGAAGCCTATTTGCATAGGCCAACAACACTATCACTTTGGAGCATGGAATTATGGATAGAGTGTCCCCAGGATCATTTCACTCTTGATGCACTTGATGGACAAGGAGGAGGTGAGAAATATGGAGTAATGGGTGGAGACATCTATTACTATGGCATGTTCTTCTTGGCTTGGATTTCCAAGTATATGAGGAAGGATCTTCATGCATCACATGATTCATTTCTTTTCATGAGAGTATGTTGTACCACTATGGAGAGTTTGTTCATGGATCCTATCATTGTCTTACTTCTAGTACATGGTAAGGATCTTGTTGTTGCATTTAGTGATCTGCATACTCTTACCATTTATATGCAGTGCATTGCTCCACAAGAGGGGAAGCTTTTCATTTAGCTCCCTGATCAACAATGGGCCAGAATGTATGATGGAGACAACCATCTCTTATGTGGCCCTGGGAAAGTGTTGTATTACTTCATGTATGTTCATTTGATGTACACAACCATTTACCAATCATTAGTATATGAAATAACATACATAATCAGTCATGTATCAAGAAACCACTTGCCATGTAATTTTTTGAAGCAGCAATTAGAAAAGTTGCGCTGTCACTATTGGGAAAACTGTTGGTACCTTCTTGCACCACATGAAACCTTCAGCATTTTCCTCATTTTGATGTTGATCATGATTTCATTTGCTGACATTGATCTTATTTGTAGTGGAAGCATGATTGGGAGAGAGACACATGAGTTGGATGTGTCCTTTGGGGAAGAGGATTCCCACACTTTTTGCATTGCATGTTCTAATGGGAGCATGAGAGGAGATATGGCAACCACAGCCAAACACTTGTTTATTTTTGTTGTGGTGGGCCATGTGATTTATGGGATGCCATATGGTGATGATTTCCTATCCATCACATATAGGATGATTTGGGCCAGCTTGATTGACAGCATTGGAGAGGAGATCTTTGGAGATCTAGTCTTCATATTGCCAATTGAGGGAAATTTTTTTGCAGCCCAAGATCAGCATATGCTCTACACTTATCATAAGTGGAGAGGAGGACAGCGTAGGGTAGGCTCATATGTCTACCATGTTCAGATTTTCAGTCCACCTACATTGCATGAGCTCAAGGTGGAGGAGAATTTTCTGGAGTTGCCATGTTGGGAGGTGACTCATTTTGTATGGATGATTGCTTGGGGATGGAGGATCCACTTGGGGAAATATTTTTTCCCAATACATTTCAATCCCCATGTCTTGGGAGGCAAATATTAAGTTCTATCCTTGCAGTTGCTTGAGGACAAGCAACTTTTGGGAGGGGAGGACTGTAATATTCCTAATTAGCCCAAGAAAATAGGAATATACTATTTTGTTTTCATTTTCTTGTTGCGAGAATAAAATTGTAAAGGAGGATAAATTAAACTCCTAAAACAGCAAAATAAATCAATGCCCATGTGAACAAGGCTAAATCTGGGTTGCCTTAGCAAAACACCCTTATGTGTGAAAGGGATTAAGTCATTTGACTGGGTCAACTAGACCAAATCAACAACGTTGTCTAGATACAT
This sequence comes from Pinus albicaulis, assembly GCA_034641835.2. Lineage (NCBI taxonomy): Eukaryota > Viridiplantae > Streptophyta > Pinopsida > Pinales > Pinaceae > Pinus > Pinus albicaulis. The sequence goes on along the minus strand of CM076571.1, from coordinate 917,596,521 downwards.
TGAACCACCTAGATGTATAACGCAGTTCTAGTTGGAGGAAACACATGTGAACAAAGCTAAATCATTGACAAGGTTTAGGGTTTGGCAAGATTTCTAACTTATAAAAGGAAGAGGAGGACATCAAGAGGAGGTTGTTCATGATATGTTATTTTCTGAACATATTGTTTGTTTACACATTTCTTATTCTCTTGTTGTTTAGCTGAGAATAGTGTTGTTTAGCACTAGGGTGTTCTTGGTCAGGAATCCCACCTCTTTCCTTGAGAGGACTCTTGGAAGATTCTTTCTGATCTTGTCCACTATCAGGCATTTGGCCAAGCTACATCTTCCAACTACAACGCAGATCTTGTTGAGGGTTTGGTTTTCCTTGTATGCTGTAGCAAGTGGAGGATAGATCTATTCAGATCTAGGCCATTATGGTGCCTCTTTTCAGTGGGAGAGCCTTATTTCCTCCTGATAAGAGAGTATTGGATCATTGGAGCTGCATAATCAGATCTTGGAATCAGGCCAAACCATTTCTAGAGTGAACAACGTAGTTTCTCTCCCATAACTGTGTTATTTTCAAGAATTAAGTTGCAAGGAGTTTTGGCATGCTTCTGGAGGAGAGATATCTGGTGTTTGAGATTCTTCCCTTCACTATGGTGATCCATGGACTAGCTTTTTAATCCATGTTCTGTTCATATCTGATCTACTGTGTATTGTATTTACTTTAGAAACTCTAAATATTACTACAGATTTGCAACTTAGATCTCAAATCTACTCTTTGTTTCTCATGTTTTGCTCAAAACCCCAAGGGGAATGTGTAGAGGAACTCTTCTAGTGTATAGATCTGATATGTATCTAATATTTTGTACACATATTTTTTCTAGATCTGATATGTAATGTACAGCTGCTTCAGCTCATAATATAATGATGTCAATCCTTCTTACAGCTAAAACATTGTTGCAGCACCTCATTCTTGACGGTTTCTCCATCAAATTTCTTTGTCCTTCTCTTGTTCATTGTATGGGAATTATTATAAACTTTTTTTGCTGATGTATAAGTGATTAATGAACTTTCATATTGGTCTCCTACAAATATTGGGCTGAACTGCGTTATTTCCTGGGTAGTGTTGTTTGTATTGTTGTAGTCCCTCCTTTGGGCATTTTCCAACTACACTAGGTGTGGGGAGATTTGTTTAACCCACCTAGAAGGAATTTTTTTTTTTTAATCCCTCTTGGATTTTGGTCTTAGATTGTTAGATCTAAGGGATCCAGGTGCTGGTTTCCAACCCTGTAGCATACATTCCTGAAAAATGAATTTTTCAGGCATGCCATGCTAGCAGTCCCAATTTGGGGGTATTACAAACCCTCCACTTGCAAATTGTCAAAAAATCCACAAAAGATCACCTCCAAGCTGCATCAAAGACTCTCAAAAGCATTGAAATTTGGTAGGTATATATTATTTTCCTTATCCTCCAAGTGAATTTGGTGATTGGATGATTAAAGGAATTAACCAAACCCTAATGAATAGAAACCCTAAGTCCTCATGACAAACACTCTGTTTTGACCTCCAAGTAAGAATTTAATCAGTCAAAAAAAGTGCGAATTAGGGTAATTACAGTTAGTTGGAGTTAGCTTTTCATCTAAGCTCAAAGGAGATCAGGCATACACCTACACCTCCCTCTCACTCACTTGCAAAAAATTTCCTTTCACCATTATTCCATTTCACTCATCCTATCAAGTTTCACAAGCAATCCTAGGGTTGTTTAAAGTCAACACTAATCACCATGTCAGGAGAAGAAGGGAGTGTGAGCAGTGAAGGAGGCCAAGTGCCTATGAGGAAAAGGCACAAGGGTGGGAAGGTTAACAAATTTGAACCTCAAAACACTGTGGAGCTTACTACCTCTCCCATGATTCTCACATGCTTTCAGAATGTAAGGTGCTTTCAGTTTTGTTAAAAGGTCCAACAAGTGCAAAGTCAACCTGAGCTCACTAGGTTTTTTATCCTCAACCTATAGAATAAACAAGTAAATCTTGCAGGGTTATATTTTGAGCTATCATCAAATGCCATTTCCCATGCTACAGGCATACCTGATGTTGGTTAAAAATGGTTCAAAAGAGCAAAGCTGGACATGAGCTGCAATGAGCCATTCCTCAACCTGAGGTACAAAGAAGGTTGCAAGACTATTTTCCCTTTCTCACACTTGCTGGATAGGTATGCACCCTTGATGAGGGTCATCATGAAATATTTTACCTGTGAGGGGAGATACTCTAGGCTCTACTCCTACCATATCAGATTACTCATGCATTTTACTAGGGTTAAAATTCTTCATTTTCCCTACTACTTGTATAAGATTATCGACAAGATGTCTTCTGTTGTCCGAAGGAGGAATTATTCCCAGAAAATGCAGAGTTTGTTCCACCACTCCTTGATCAAGATGGTAGTGCTACATCAGTTGCAGCAAAAGGGCATACCATGGGATGTGTTTATTACTCATGAGGTCTTCACAAACCCATAGCCCCATCATCGGCCAAATTTACCCTCATCATCTCATCCTCCTCCCTCCACTCCTCCATCAACTCCTACTGACCATGCCTCATCATCTACACATGTATCCTCTCCTCAAGAAAACCTCACTTCTTCACCTTCTCCCAATGCATCAACCAAAGAATAAAATGACCATGATGAGCAATCAAATACTAGTGAAGGAGAGGGAAAAGATGAATTAAGCATTGATGAAGAAGAGGACAGTAAAGAGGAAGAAAATGAAGAAGTAGGGGGTAGTGATGTTAGCATGGAAGAGACAAATGATGATAAGGGAGATGATAACAATGAAGAAAACAAAGAGGCTGAAGATAGCATGGAAACCAATGAAGCAAGCATTAGTGAGGAATAGGACAACAAGGAAAATGAAAGTCATGAAAACAGTGAAGAAAATGAAGAGGCTGGTAGTCAAAATGAAGATCACAGAAATGATGAGACAAGCAGCTACAATGAGGAACAAAATGAAAGTGCGGAAATCAGTGAAGAGGCTAAAAGTGAGGCTAATGTTGAAGGTAAAGAGGTAAGCATAAGTCCAAGTGATGAAGAGGAAGACATGGAAACAAATGATGGCAGCCATGATGAAAACACCAAAGTGAGTAGAGTTGAGCCTTTTTCATTGGTATACCAAAGAGGGGAAATGCATGTGTTTGCTACCTCAAAAAGGCAAGGGGCCATGCCTTCCAAATCCACTAAGCCACTAGATAAATGCAAAGAAAAGGCAAAGGAAGAAGAAGAAGATCAGCATGAGGTTGAGAGAGAGTTTGAAATCATTCAGATTGATAGTGACGAGGAAAATGAAGGATCTCAAACTTTCTCATCCAGAACAAAAATTCCCTAATTGAAGACCTCCAAGAAAATCTAACTAGGTCCAAGAGTGTGAATGATTCCCTTGAGATGGAGAACAGGCAACTAGGGGCACAAATTTCCATTTATGAGGCTAGATCAATCAGGGCCTGGAAAGAAGCTGAAATGGAATAGGTAAAGCTAGAGGAATTCATGGGCACCTATGAGGAAAGTGAAGATGAATAAGGGCAGTCTAGGAGGAGGCCAAGAACCATGGGTTTAAAGAAGGCCTTGGAAAAACAAAGAGAACAAGAATCAGCCTTGGCAGAGCAACTCCCTCTAGATGAGCTGCTTGCCATGGAGATACAATCTGATTGAGAGCCTTGGCTAGAAAGAGAAAACATATACTTGGAGGCTAAATTGGAGAAAGCCAATAAGGATCTTGATCTCCAAATGAAGATGACCAAGCATTATGCCCAGAGAAACCAAGTTGCAAGGCTATACTCAAAAATTACCATGCCAAAATACAAGAATTCAAAGAGGCAAAGGACCAATAAAACATTGGAATCTTGGCTGAAGCTTCTCTACAGGCCTCTCAAACCCCATAAGGAAGACATCCACCAATTCTGGGAAAATTTTGACAAATTTTGGTTTTTTGCAAATTTTGAGACCTCTAAGCGCAGCACCCTTGGCGCTACACTTTCATCTCAGACATCCTCAAGAGGAGAGCTTTACATTTTTGGAATACTCAGCTCAAGTACAGCATTCTCACCAAGTTTCAGAGCATTTAGAGCATTTTTGGTCCCTCAAAAGGCCAAAAAACACCTCGTTTTTCAACTTTCTGCCTCATTTTCAAGCTTGGCACTGCACCTAGAGAAGTTTTGGGAAATTTACCTTTTGGAAAAGTTAATTGAGCCTAATTAGAAAACCAAAAGCAGTTTTAGAAAATAGACTCAGTAGGCTTTCCAACGGGCCATCACAAAGCCAATTCCGACATCGGTAAGGTCATCAAAACTTGGCTGCAAGTGGACCAAGTTTCTCTTGTGCAGGTGCTACGCGTTCAGACCTCACTGTGCGTTTTTGGCCAAAAAGTCAACAAAAAACACTCATTTATGGAAAAATGATATTTTAGTGTTTTTTGGGGCAAATCACTCCAAAATTAGGTGCTAAGAGTTATTTTTGCATTAATTTCATGAGATATTTTGTGTCTTGGGCCTTGCATGGTCTCTTAGACATAAATGACATTTATGGGTGTTTTTGATATTTTCAAACCCTAAATAGGGTTTTTTCCCTCCTTTGCTAGATAAATAGAGCATGAGGGCCTCATTGTAAAAGTTTGGCATTTGATGACTCTTGAGAGAAATATATGGTTTTTTTTGGAGATTGAAGAAGAAGTTGGTGTTGTGGAGTTTTTGAATGGCTTGCTTTGATTGATGATGGATAAGGCTTGCTTGCAGGATCCCTAAGCTTGGTTAATGGTGATGTGCTTCTATTCAGTCCATGTTTTATTAGGTATCATGTTGTTTCATCCTTTTATATTGTAGTAGGACAAAGGTTTTAGACTAAGAAATGTTTTTCAAAGGCACCTTAGCTCTATTTGTTCTTCACTGCCTCTATGTTTTCCTATGCTAGGTCAGTTTAGAGAATTCTTAGTTGCTCTCTAGACCCATCCAAGCTTGTTTATCTCATGAATGATTCAATACAGTAGATATCAAATATGTTTTATGGTTAGCCCTGCTTTTTTGATGACACTAAAACATTGTTCTTGAGATATTTCTTTGAAGTACCACTAATTAGGTTTTGCCAAAGAGGCTATGTTTCGATCATACCCTTTTTCCATACTTGAATATTTGTTTTGGAGATCCTTATGGCTATGATCAATGATTTTTAGAAGTTCCCTCTTCTTTGATTAAATTTATATGTTTATCTTAAATGTTTTCTAACCTTGAAGGTGAAATCACTAGAAGTTAAATGAGTTTCTCGCCTTCTATATTTCATTGGATTGTTTGTCTTAAATTCTTATTTGCTTGAGTTTAATCAAAGAGTTATTGGTGTGCCTTATCTTATGATAACTTGTTTATGCTAAATAGTGTTGAAGGCCCTTCTTGTTAAAGTATTTGACAAATGATTCTTCATTTCCCTTTGCCCTACTTTGTTCACAAACTTGATGTTCATTTCATCTCATACAAACCTTGAAAATCCATTTGACCATGCTAGATTTGCCCTGTGATGCACCCTAATTCATTGTTGAACTTTCCATGAATTTTTTGTTGACTCCATAGCCCAATGAGTTGAATATTTCCTCACTCCATCTATTCTACTTGGTCATCTACCCAACCAAAACAAACAAACAAACCCTAAACTTAACAAATAGCCTAAAATAAAACCCTAAAAATCAAACAAGTTCACATCCTTTGCACAAAATAGAGAGAGCCCTCTCTGAGTCCAGAAAGGCTAGGTCCTAGGACTCCAAAGACTAGTCTGATGTTACCCTGTGCATTTGTTCTCACCAATCTAAAAAATCACGGGAACCTAACATAATGGCGATCACAGTGGGACCTTCTGAGTTAGTGACAATCTAAGTACTCCTTAGGACTTTAGGAACCCTTATCAAATCATAGAAAAATCAATTGTCCACTAAGAGTGGAATCTGACTATTTCACCATCCTAGCAAAATGATGACTCAACTGGAGAACACTCATAGAAACCTTAGAGCTACATAAAGGAACTCAGAAAACCCCAAAACATCCCTAGATTGGTTTTTGTCAGTTATTGGTGGTGGACCATAAATACATATCCTTAAAACATCAAAAAACATCCACCTAGTGACTCCACAAGCCTCCAGTAGGCCTTCTAACTTTACTTGTCTTCATATACTTCCCTAGGATTATGTAAAATCAGCCCTGAGAAGTTTAGAGGCCTAGTCACACACTGTGTGAGTTTAGCAAACACTAAGAGAGGTTAGTCTTCCTAAAAATAGTAATAAAATTTCAGCCTCTCTATATCTTAGGTTTGAAATATGGCTTCACAAAGGATCAGTACCAGATATCACCCAGACCCAAACCCTCCCACCATAGTTGATGACCCAGAAAATATTTTGTGGCAGATTTCTAAAACTAAAAATTCAACTACTTTTAGGACCATTCATAGAGAAAGCTTTGTCCCTGAACATCTTACAGCCTTGCAAGATCCCCAGTTTGACTTACATCATACAAGAAACCTTTTCAGAACCAAGTCACAAAGTGGGATTGACCAGACTGACCTTGAGCCCATAAATTTGCAGCAGAGTTCGAGTAGAGAAGCCTCTCCTTCCACTCCTCTCAACTTTCAGCTTCTCCATCACTTTGGCTCTTTTTATCCCAAGTCTGCTCAAAATCAGTTTTCTAGTCCAAGTACCTCTACCACCCCTATCCACACATCCATTGTGCAAACCAATCCACTTCATCCTCCATGCCCTCTCACAAACCCTACCCTTGTAAATCCTCCTTAGATTCCATTCCCTCCCATCATGGCAGCATGGTATGCCCCCTTGGCACTGCCACAACCTTTGTTACCTTTGCAAAATGAATACCAATCCAAATCCCTCACTTTACCGGAGCTAAATCCACCACTGCCCAACATCATGCAAATAAGATAAATGATACCTTTGATTACATGGAATTAGAAGAGGAAACCATAAAAATGAGGATTTTTGCACAAATCTTAGGAGAAGAAGCCAAGAAATAGTTCAAAAGCTTTACTCCTAACAGCATACATGATCTCCCTTCCCTTTACCAGACATTTATAAATAAGTGGTAAATCAATAAAAACCCTCTCCAAATCCTCTCAGAATATAACAACCTTAAGAAAAATGTCAGGGAAAGTGTCCAAGACTATTGCACCAGGTTCAATAGTGTTTACAATGCCCTCCCACCAAACATGAAACCCCCACAAGGCTTAGCTTTAGCAAAATTTCCGGAAGGTTTTGATCCAGACATGGCCTATCAATTAAGAGAGAGATATCCCCTAACTTTAGAAGACATGCAAAGGGGAGTTGTGAGTGTAGAGGCCAACCTAATTGAAAAAAAGGCTAGGATGAGGTCGGAAAAGAGAGTCACCTACAAATATGAAACTATGGCCTCAACCTCCTCATCTGATGCCAAAATTGAAAATTTGGTGAGGGTAATGGAAAGAATTATGGAAAGAATAAACTTGAGTGAAAGAACACCTCCTAGGGAAACCAAGAAAATCTCCAAAACAGAAATAGGAATCCAAACTTCAGAAGAGACCCTCCCTAAAACAGACCGAGAGACAATGACCAAAAAATCAGGGCCCCTTTCCAAGAAAATTATGTAGATGAAGAAGGAAGAGAGGCTGAAGAACTTGAAGAAAACCATGTAAACTTGATAGGTTCTGATAATGAGGGTGACATTTTTCTCACTGAAGAAGAACAAGGTTTATTTTCTTCAGATCAAACTGAAACAAACTATGAGGATTCTGAAGACTACTAATTAGGATTTGAAAATTCCATAATGGAGGTCCATAGGAAATATGACCTTAGGATAAAAAAGAACCAAGGAACCTCCAAGAAGGAAAAATTAGACACTTCTGTTAGGAAGACACCTAAAAATTCTCCTAAGAAGACAGTAGACAGTACCAACACCATGGCTAAGAAAATTGATCCAAACAGAGAGAAAACTAGCCAACCAAGTGGTGACACAAGCTACCCTAGTGCCTCTACTAGTGGCCCTGAGAAAACTCTTTTGTCCAAGGTCCCAAATCCGAATCAGCAAACTAAAACTGCAGAAAAAATTATGGCTAATAAAACTGATGTAAATATGCCCAAAACAAAAGTTCCTTTCAGTTTTGAGGGAGAGATTGCTAAAATAAAGATAACCATACCTCTCACTGAACCGATAACCCAAGATATGTACAGGTCCCAAGTTCTGAAGGTTTTTAACATGGGAAATGATGCCGATACTCTAAACTTGACATATGACAAACCAGAGTTGTTGTTTGGACTTGGAGTAGAGGGAAAATACCAAGAAGGAACTATTCCCCCTTTCTATGTTAGCTTAAACATACATGAAAAAATATTACATAATGCCATCCTAGACTCTAGTGCCTCTCACAACCTCATGCCAAAGGTAGTGATGGAGAGATTGGGCCTAGAAATAACCAAACCTTAAAAAGACATCTATTCTTTCAATTCAAGAAAAGTCAAGTGTTTGGGTCTAATCAAGGATTTATGTGTCAATCTGGCACAAATCCCTGCTAAGGGCCTGGTCATCGACATAGTAGTAGCTGACATTCCTCCCAAGTATGGCATAATTTTATCTAGATCATGGGGAGCCAAGCTTCAAGGGAACCTCCAACTTGACATGTCATATGCTACCATCCCTGTTTTTAACCAAACAAGGAGATTGTATCAGGAATCGCACATGAAGTTTATGGTTAGGAGCCAAGAAAGGCCAAACAACACACCTCTTTATTCCATCCATTTGGATCTTGACTCATTCATTTTATATAATGAAGAATACATTGATGAACAGTTAAATGAAGTTGAGACAGATCCGGACATACCTCAATGATCAAACCAGGCACTGCATGAAGAACTCAACAGCCAAAACTCTAGCAGTCTAGAACAACAACATAATGGCAGAGCTTAACTCAATTTTCTGCAATCTGAAAATAAAATTTCAATGCCAAAACCAAGCTTATATTCTAAACAAGGTTTCTCAATTGAATAACAAACATCAAAAATAGAACCATTCCCTTCTGCCAATGTAAAAATGTTGGAATACTTTCATATAGCAGAGTTTTCTAGGAACTTGGATCAAAATAATCTTAAGGTCTTGCAATACAAAGAAAACTCATCACCAAAAGGTTTTGTCACTTCGGAAGAGTGGTTGAATTCCAAAAAAAAAATTAAGGAGCCTAAGGTAGTATCTACCGAGATCGATATAGAGAAATACGATGTAGGCAACCTAGAAAAATCCAAAATGATTAAGTTATCCAAAACTTTGCCACCTCACATAAAATAGAAACACATAAGACTGTGAAATGAGTTTCAATATGCTTTTGTATATGGTGATGAAAGATTAAAGCCTTGTGACACAAAATTTATTCAAAGAAGGTTTCCTTTCAAGAGACACCAGGAACCTTTTGAGAAAATTGTGTCAGTAAGAAAGAAATCAAAGGGAAATAGGCTATGTATAGACTTTAGGTACCTAGAGAAAACCTCCCTGAAGGACAAATACCCTTTTCCTACGATAAATCATACACTACAAAGGGTAGAAGGTTCTAACAAGATGTCATTTCTTGGTAGTGTTTCAGGTTACAATCAGGTGATAACACTTCCAATTAATCAGCATAAAGCCACTTTCAAAGCACCTTGGGGCACTTACATGTATGACCAAATTCCTTTTGGGTTAAGGAGTGTGGAAGCTACTTTCCAAAGGGCCATGGCTCCTAATTTAAGTTACTTCACTATGATATACATTGATGACATCATTGTCTATTTTAAAACTAATGAAGAATACCTTTTTCACCCAAGAAGGATCTTTAACAGAAGAAAAGTTTGGAAGCAAGATTCAAGGAGAAAATACAAAGGAGAACATGGCTAGTTTGAAAATTTGTGGAAAAATCCTTACACCATGCATTCAAATGGAGGTACCAATGTTTTCTTTTTACAAGAGCCAGATGGAGTGGAGTTATTTGGAGGTCCTGTCAATGGCAGGATGCTCAAGCACTATTTTTGTCAAGATTCCTAGTTTCAAGCTTTCATTCATTATACATAACATTGCATGATGAGAGATCATAAAAACAAAAACATTAAAAAAAATAAATAAGGAAAAATAAGGCAGGAAGAGAAGAGGTACAGCCCCATACCCAAAAAAGAGTATTGCTTAAAGTGTGAAAATATAAATGCCACTACTTGTTAAGAAAGAGACTCTTGTTCATTCATCTAGCCTAATCATGGTTGAACATGTTTTAAATTTCTGTTGATAGGTTAGTGAAAGAAGGCTTGTCAAATCATTTAAGCTTGACTTGTCAGTAGGAATATATTAGGAAAAAAAGATGTTGGTTCTCAAATGCTCAAATCTGAACCAAAGAGAAAGATAGGGATGACTAAAAAATGATGAAACACAGCCCTCATGCTTTCTAGTTTTGTTTGTACAAAAATAATGTCTGTGTGCAGCTTGTCCCAATGCCACAGCCCATGGTAAATCAAATAGTTTAATCTTGGTTTAAATCATGTTTTCAATTTCATGTCAGTAGATTAGAGAATGAAGTCTGTCAAACAGCTTAATCTTGACAGATGAATAGTCTAGGTAGAGAATAAAAGAGTTCGCTAGCATAATCTGAACTCTTGGAAGTGATAAGGGTACAAGTAGATAGTTTGTTTTTCTTTCAAAAGAAAAGAATGTCAGGGTTTTTCCAGTCCAAGTGCACCCACAAGAAGAAAAAATGATAGGCAAAGGTATGATGGGTAGGTAGAGATGAGTTTTAAGCAAACATGTCTTTCAAATTTTGAGATCATATCTTCAAGAGAAACATCAGCAAATGAGAGAAGGAAAATTTTCCCAATGGATGATGCACTGGTCTTCATAAACTCAGAGATTTGATACCTGAAGTTCTGGACACCTCCTGAAAAGGAGATACCCTCCCCAAGTGGAGCCATTGTTAGTCATCAATAAAAATTTTCTATTTGTAGATGACTAAATACTTGTCCTAGATTTCTAAAAACAATATTCATGAATATTGTGAGTTTTAGAAATCTCACTGCTTTCATTATCCTTAAAACAAAATTTTCACTATTTTACTACTCTGTCATTCCCTGGTTAGCCTACCACTCCTGGAAGACCCCTCATGGGCTCATGACGCTCATATTTTTCCTATTCTCCACCCATAACCTCATCACTCTGTTTTTTCTTTACCTCACCCCTCCACTTGTCATCTAGGATTACCAATTAGCCTACTCTTTCCCATGTTCACCAAATGCCTCAAGCATTGATGGTCTCAAAACTGTCTCTGTAGGCTCTTTCGATAAATCAAGTACATTGGATTTTGGATCTTCAATACATTAGTTTTTCAAAAAACTCTGTTTTTAACACTTGAAGACCCCAAGCCAAGTTTTCAGTTAAAGACCAAGTCAAAGAGCCTTCCACTAGGTCACTAGGGTTTCATAGGTTGTAGGGTTATCCTTGATATTTTGAGCTCTTTTTTCCCTATACTAGAAGCTGAATCAAATGTGGAAGAAGGTCAGCACCTATTTGTCCAAGATAGATCAGAAAAATCTTCAAGGAAAGTCACCTTATCAAGTTCAAGTTTTTCAAAAGTAAATTGTTCATTTTGACGTTTCTGCAGGATTGTCAAGGTGACTATTAGCAGAAAAACCGGTAAGATAAGATACCTACTCCTCATTAAATATATACACAATCAAATGGAGGATGAAACAACTTATGTTCAAGAAAAACCAAGGTTCCTAAAATTGATTGGGCCAGCAGTGTGCCAAGCAAGGAGCCAATGCAGCAAAACACATGGAGGAGAGACACCCGTACAACCAAACATGAATTGAAGATTTTTAGAAATCATAGATAAAAAATGGAAAAAGGTGAGGGGAACTGAACATAAATGAATGAATTTGAAAGGGCTATAGAGAACTTAGAAGACAGCACTAATGATTCTTCTCAAACAGCCCAGAAACCTAGGATTTTGGTAAGATGATCTAAGAAGGTAAAAGGGCAAGTTTGGACTCCATAATAGCAGCAAAGGTTTCCTGAGGATATCACTGCCTAAAAATATTCCAAACTCATTCCAAGGATTTTGTCATGACAAATATGGTCAAAATAAGGTAAAATGAAGATGGTCAAAAGAAGGTAAAATGAAGCTAGTAAGCCTCTATCATGACAGCAGAAAGAAATTTGAAGAGACTGTTGTAGGTGACTTCCAAAGGTTGCCAAGAAAAAAAAAATATATTCCACAAAGGGAAAGAATGCAAAGAGTATCAGTATAAGGAAGGTCAAGCCTTCATTTTTCAGTCATTTGCACTCAATGATCAAAGGAATAAAAGCATAGGTTTGATTTTCAAGATGGAAAGCCAAGTTGATCATGAGGTTGTTGTTATGTAACTGAATGTGTCAAACACCAAGAAACATCAGAAAGGGATAAATCAGTATGTCATGGCACCTACAACAAATCAAAAGTGGCCAAAGAGAAGATATGGAAAACATGATTATAGTCATTGTAAAAGGTAAGTTTATCTTGCCCAAGAATCAGTAAAAAAGGGAAAAAAACATGTTCTTAAGTCACCCACACTCAGAAAGGTCAAAAGGAATAAAAAAATGATTACAACTTCACCAATGCAAGCAAATAAAGGTTTTGACAGTGCTAAGGTAAGGAAGGGTCTCTCAAAATGTTTTAAAAATATGACCATTACTGAATGAGCTAAAAAGATGTGTTAGATTTCAAAATTAGCATAGAAGACAGTTTTTGGTTTTCTGCTATTTCAAAATGAATCAGACAGACCCTCAGGCTAAATAAGGACCATTTCATTTCTCCAGCAAGCTGCCACCGAGAGAAAAAATAGCCACTTGAAACGTTTTCAAGTCTCCTGCACAGCAAAAAGATCAAGGCAGCTATATGGAAAATCTCAAAAGACATTAGAAAAGTGGGTTATTTGATTTAAATTATTTTCCTAAAGCTATAAAGGACCTTTTTCTCTCCTCCCATCTCATTATGCATTTGCAAAAAATAGCTAAGAGCATCCAAGGAGAAAATTTTGAGTTTCAGTGAAAATTTTGGACAAGTTTCCTAGCGCTACATGTTCGTGAGGTTTTACAGTGTAATTTTACACTGCGCTACGTGTTCAGGCAGGCGCTACCCGTTCGCCCAAAACTGCCCAGCAAACACAGTGAACGAGCTCAGCGCTATACCTAGGGAGCCCGACAATCCCAAAGGACGTTCAGCGCTACGCTTAGGAAGGACCGACAGGCCCAAAAGACATTCAACGTTGCGCCTAGGAGTCCCGGCAGGCCTGAACGTATGCAAGCGTTGCGCTCAGGAGGCCCGACACCTGACAGTGCATTCAAGCACTGCACCTAGATCAGAAACCCTCCTCCACTTGCAAATTTTCAAAAAATCCACAAAAGATCACCTCCAAGTTGCATCAAAGAATCTCAAAAGCATTGAAATTTTGTAGGTATATGTTCTTTTCCTTATCCTCCAAGTGAATTTGATGATTGGATGATTAAAGGAATTAACCAAACCCTAATGAATAGAAACCCTAATTTCTCATGAAAAACACTCTATTTTAACCTCCAAGCAAGAATTTAATCAGTCAAGAAAGGTGTGAATTAGGGTAATTACAGTAAGTTGGAGTTAGCTCTTCATCTAAGCTCAAAGGAGATCATTCATACACCTACACCTCCCTCTCAATCACTTGCAAAAAATTTCCTTTCACCATTATTACATTTCACTCATCCTATCAAGTTTCACAAGCAAGCCTAGTGTTGTTTAAAGGCAGCACTAATCACCATGTCAGGAGAAGAATGGAGTGTGAGCAGTGAAGGAGGCTAAATGCCTATGAGGAAAAGGAACAAGGGTGTGAAGATTAACAGATTTGAACCCCAAAACACTGTGGAGCTTACTACCTCTCCCATGATTCTCACATTCTTTCAGAATGTAGGGTGCTTTCGGTTTTGTGAAAAGGTCCAACAAGTGCAAATTCACCCCGATTTCACTAGGTTGTTTGTCCTCAACCTACATAATAAACAAGTAAATCTTGCACGGTTAGATTTTGAGTTATCATCATATGCCATTGCCCATGCTACAAGCATACCTAATGTTGGTGAAAAATGGTTCAAAAGAGAAAAGCTGGACATGAGCTACTATGAGCCATTCCTCAAGCCGAGGTACAAAGAAGGCTGCAAGACTATTTTCCCTTTCTCACACTTGCTGGATAGGTATGCACCCTTGATGAGGGTCATCATGAAATATTTACCTGTGAGGAGAGATACTCTAGGCTCTACTCCTACCAAATCAAATTACTCATGCATTTTACTAGGGTTAAAATGCTTCATTTTCCCTACTACTTGTATAGGAGTATCGACAAGATGTCTTCTGTTGTCTGAAGGAGGAATTATTCCCAACAAATGCAGAGTTTTTTCCACCACTCCTTGATCAATATGGTTGTGCTACATCATTTGGAGTAAAAGGGCATACCATGGGAGGTTTTTATTACTCACGAGGTCTTCACAAACCCATAGCCCCATCATTAGCCAAATTTACCCTCATCATCTCTTCCTCCTCCCTCCACTCCTCCATCACCTCCTACTGACCATGCCTCATCATCTACACATGTATCCTCTCCTCAATAAAACCTCCCTTCTTCACCTTCTCCCAATGCATCAACCAAAGAAGAAAGTGACCATGATGAGCATCAAATACTAGTGAAGGAGAGGGCAAAGATGAATTAAGCATTGATGAAGAAGAGGACAGTAAAGAGGAAGAAAATGAAGAAGTAGGGGGTAGTGATGTTAGCATGGAAGAGACAAATGATTATAAGGGAGATTATAACAATGAATAAAATGAAGAGGCTGAAGATAGCATGGACACCAATTAAGAAAACATCAGTGAGGAACAGGACAGCAAGGAAAATGACAGTCATGGCAGTCATGAAAACAATGAAGAAAATGAAGAGGCTGAAAGTCAAAATGAATATCACAACAATGATGAGGCAAGAAGCTACAATGAGGAACAAAATGAAAGTGCAAAAATCAGTGAAGAGGCTAAAAGTGAGGCTAATGTTGAAGGTAAAGAGGTAAGCAGTAGTACAGGTGATGAAGAGGAATACATGGAAAAAAATGATGGCAATCATGATGAAAACACCAAAATGAACAGATTTGAGCCTTTTTCATTGGTATACCAAAGAGGGGAAAGGCATGTGTTTGTTGCCTCAAAAAGGCAAGGGGCCATGCCTTCCACATCCACTAAGCCACTAGATAAAGGCAAAGAAAAGGTAAAGGAAGAAGAAGAATATCAGCATGAGGTTGAGAGAGAGTTTAAAATCATTCAGATTGACAGTGACAAGGAAAATGAAGCAAGTATCTCAAACTTTCCCATCCAGAACAAAATTCCCTAATTGAAGACCTCCAAGCAAATATAAATAGGGCCAAGAGTGTGAATGATTCCCTTGAGCTGGAGAACAGACAGCTAGAGGCACAAATTGCCATTTATGAGGCTAGAGAAATATGGGCCCGGAAAGAAGCTCAAAGGGCACAGGTAAAGCTAGAGGAATTCATGGGGACCTATGAGGAAAGTGAAGATGAATAAGGGCAGTCTAGGAGGAGACCAAGAACCATGGGTTTAAAGAAGGCCTTGGCAAAACAAAGAGAACAAGAATCAGCCTTGGCAGAGCAGCTCCCTCTAGATGAGCTGCTTGACATGGAGATACAATATGATCGGGAGCCGTGGCTATAAAGAGAAAACATAAACTTGGAGGCTAAATTGGAGAAATCAAATAAGGATCTTGATCTCCAAAGGAAGATCACCAAGCATTATTCCCGGAGAAACCAAGTTGCAAGGGCTAAACTCAAAAAGTCCCATGCCAAAATACAAGCATTCAAAGAGGAAAAGGACCTAGAAAAACTTGGAATCTTGGCTGATGCTTCTCTACAACCCTCTCAAACCCCATAAGGAAGGCATCCAACAATTTTGGGAAATTTTTGAAAAATTTTGGTTTTTTGGAAATTTTGAGTCTTCTAAGCGCAGAACCCTTGGCGCTACGCTTTCATCTTAGACATCCACAGGAGGGAGATTTGAATTTTTGGAATCCTCAGCTCAAGTACAACATGCTCACCAAGTTTCAGAGAATTTGGAGCATTTTTGGTCCCTCAAAAGGCCAAAAAACACCTCATTTTTTACCTTTCTGCCTCATTTTCAGGCCTGACGCTACACCTAGAGAAGTTTTTGGAAATTTACCTTTTGGATAGTTTAATGGAGCCTAATCATAAAACCAAGGGAATTTTTGGAAAGTAGACTCATCAGGATTTCCAACGGGCCATCACGGAGCCAATTTCGACATCGGGAAGGTCATCAAAACTTGGCTGCAAGTGGACCTAGTTTCTCCGGCGTAGGCGCTACGCATTGAAACCTCACTGTGCGTTTTTGGCCAAAAAGTCAACAAAACACACTCATTTATGGAAAAATGATATTTTAGTGTTTTTTAGGGTAAATCACTCCAAAATTAGGTGCTAAGAGTTATTTTTTCATTTATTTCATGAGATATTTTATGTCTTGGGCCTTGCATGGTCTCTTAGACATAAATGACATTTATGGGTGTTTTTTATATTTTCAAACCCTAAATAGGGTTTTTCCCTCCTTTGATAGATAAATAGAGCATGAGGGCCTCATTGTAAAAGGTTTTCATTTGATGACTCTTGAGAAAAATATATGGTTTTTTTGGAGATTGAAGAAGAAGTTGGTATTGTGGAGTTTGTGAATAGCTTGTTTTGATTGATGATGGAGAAGGCTTGCTTGAAGGATCCATGAGCTTGGTTAATGGTGATGTGCTTCTATTCAGTTCATGTTTTCTTGTGTATCATGTTGTTTCATCCTTCTATATTGCAGTAGGATAAAGTTTTTAGACTAAGAAATGTTTTTCAAAGACACCTTAGCTCTATTTGTTTTTCACTGCCTCTATGTTTTCCTCTGCTAGGTTAGTTTAGAGAATTTTTTGTTGCTCTCTAGACCCACCCAAGCTTTTTTATCTTATGAATGATTCAATAAAATAGATATAAAAAATGTTTTATGGTTAGCCCTTCTTGTTTTATGTCACTAAAACATTGTTCTTGAGATCTTTCTTTGAAGTACCACTAATTAGGTTTTGCCAAAGAGGCTATGTTTCGATCATACCCTTTGTCCATGCTTGAATAGTTGTTTTGGAGATATTTATGGCTATGATCAATGATTTTTAGGAGTTCCCTCTTCTTTTATTAAATTTATATGTTTATCTTAAATGTTTTCTAACCTTGAAGGTGAAATAACTAGAAGTTAAATGAGTTTCTCGCCTTCTATATTTCATTGGATTGTTTGTCTTAAATGCTTATTTGCTTGAGTTTAATCAAAGAGTTATTGGTGTGCCCTGTCTTATGATTACTTCTTTATGCTAAATAGTGATGAAGGCCCTTCTTGTTAAAGTATTTGACAAATGATTCTTAATTTCCCTTTGTCGTACTTTGTTCACAAACTTTATGTTCATTTCATCTCATACAAACCTTGAAAATCCATTTGACCATGCTAGATTTTCCCTATGATGCACCCTGATGCATTGTTGAACTATCCTTGACTTTTAATTGACTCCATAGCCCAATGACTCGAAGATTTCCTCACTCCATCTATTCTACTTGATCGTCTACCCAACCAAAACAAACAAACAAACCCTAAACTTAACAACTAGCCTAAAATCAAACCCTAAAAGCAAACAAGTTCACATTCTTTGCACAAAATAGAGAGAGCCCTCTCTGAGTCCAGGAAGGCTAGGTCCTAGGACTCCAAAGACTGGTCTGATGTTACCCTGTCCATTTATTCTCACCAATCTAACAAATCACGGGAACCTAACACCGTCAAAGCCTTCCACATAGCATATGGTGTGGCTTTCCCATGAAGGCTTGAGACAATGTGGTCTCATACACCTTCCAATGGAATCCTTCTCACCTTCGCTACTTTCTTTTGCCATGCATCAAGTAATGCAGCATCTGTCGAAGTGGGCTAAGGAACATCATTGTCGATGAATTCCTTCAATCCATTAGCTTCAAGCACCGCCTCCATCCTATCCTTCCAGGAAATGTAGTTCGAGATGCCCTTGAGTGCATACCCTAGCCACAAGCCATTGAAATCCATTTCAATGTTTACTCAACTGTCGCACCAAGAAATTCTTGTAGCAAATTCGAATTTTTTCCACCAACAAACTCAACTCCTGCTTCAAAATTGCAATCTTATGTGCTCTAATACCATGTAGAAATTTTAATACAATTATGTATTGCCTAGATTCTCCTGATCTAACAATTATATGCCACCGTTAAGTACATAATTGCTTCGAAAAAAATTTCTTGCAGAATTTAAAACACAATCACAAATTGCAAAGACATGAAGAAAGATAAATCAGATATAACACAGATGTTTCTACTGGGAAAGCATAAAGCTAAAAACCCCACTATCATATATTATGTATATATAATGGATGATTAAAAAATATCATACAAATATCTAATCCAAGAGCTCTCAGTACAATATACAATCGTCTCACACTGTCATACAAAAATTGGCAAATACATGTGCAAATTTACTGCCTCCAAACAGTCTGCCTCCACTGCGCAATCTGTGTTGATAACAATCCCTGGATGAATGAAATCATGTTTTCCTTGACTATTAAATCCTCATTGGCATCTCCAATGTGTGTGTGGTTGCATGAGTGCACCCACTAATGTCACAACAGATAGTCAAATTGTCCCTTTCACCTATCTCTCAACTGGGTCGCCACTAGATCTTACATGCATGTAGTTAATAGTAGTAAATCTTCAGTTGCATGTAAGACCATTGATTGTGCATTAATTAAATAATTAATTCACTGATCTCTCACTAGTGTATGTTCAGTTACAACTAGCACAACTAAGTTTAAATCACTTAACTGAGTTAAACTACTTTACAACTCACATAACTACACATCCAATTCTGTTACAACTTTGAATCACTCAATTACAACTAAGTCCACTTGCATGTCCCACCAACCAACCTTTGAACTCAAATTTCCTATAACTAACTGATTTTCCACTTTAGTTAACTATTTCCAAGTGCTCATTGAGAATATATTAATGTTTATTTTCCAACTATTATTAAGGGAGAATAATAGTCGACATGTATCTATAAATAGAACTCGCACATACATCTAAAAATAGAACATCATCTATAAATAGAATTGTCTCACCATCTATAAATATAATTTTCTCATCCATTCTAAAAATAGACTTCCACCTAAAAATAGCCTAAGGCTCCATCCTAGTGTAGGTGCTTAATTTTCACTAGGATCATCATCTTGTTGAATCTCAACAGCTCAAACTTCCTAAACTTTCCTTTCCTATTTGTCATAGTTGAATATGTTTATGTTTCTTCATTTGATGTACTGCCATTATTTTCCTTTAATATGGTTTCTTCAATCTTACATAATGACCATAGATCACTGAATGGAGTAGTTTTCTTCTTTCCATAGATACATTGTACAAAATTTCCGCATTCATCTAGTAGTGCATGGAGTACACAAGTGGTCATTTATGGACTTGAACAACAGATTGACGGTGAATATCTTATCGTGGGACTTGTTTAACCAACCATCGCAACGGAACTCATTTCTTTTGGATATTACAAAGGATTACACTGCCCGACTCTCTGACTGCGATTGGCTCCCAAGGCTCTAAGCGCTTGGTCATAGTGCACGGGCATGTGTGGGGGAAGTGGTTGGGGCTAGCGGAAAAGGGGTTAGGCCTTATAATAAGGTGGGAAGTGGGTTTTTAAACCCATTTCAATGTAATTTGAAGGTTGGGGAAGGGCAACGATAGAAGAAGATAAGGGGAATAAGGGGAAATTTAGCCAAGCAAAAGGTAAGGGAAGAATTTAAAGGGTATTTTGAGGATATTTAGGGGGTAAGAAGGGAAATGGAAGGGG
This sequence comes from Pinus albicaulis, assembly GCA_034641835.2. Taxonomy (NCBI): domain Eukaryota; kingdom Viridiplantae; phylum Streptophyta; class Pinopsida; order Pinales; family Pinaceae; genus Pinus; species Pinus albicaulis. Next base: position 917,576,514 of record CM076571.1, on the reverse strand, counting down.
AGACAAGGGGGAATAAAATAGAGGCTAAGTGGTGGGGGAAAAAGAGGGAAAAGGAAGGCCTCTGGCATTTCTTCACAAACAGAGAGGCTTTATAAGGGAAATCAGCAGGGGGGATTTTATCAAAGGACAAAAGGCACAAGGAGACTTCAAGGATGATGTGTTTTCAAGGGAAATGCATTCCTTAAAGGCTCAACAACATCATAACCCCCTGTTTACTTGTCAAAAATTTCATAGGGGGGCTAACAGTGGCTCCACATGGGGATGGCTTCTTCTTGAAGGAGTCAAGAATCCAAAACATGATCTTTGGTGTAGGCCAGATGCCTGCTGCTAGGCGCATCCCTTCTTCTTTGATTAGTTGCCACAAAATGTGAAGACATTACATCAGCAGTAAAATCCTCCCACACAACTACCTACCCACACTATAGTCCTAACATTTTTTCTTTCTGGGCGCATTTGGACTTGCAGACCCTTTTACATCATCAATCTTTACAAACAGAAAAAAAAACCTATTCTAAATCTAACCTTATTTCTCCGTGAGACCAGATTAAACAATTGGCCTCATATGCTACTCTACCTACACTACTACCTGCTAGGATTAGACTGTCTAGCAGGTTTCTTCTCTACATTCTAAGACAGAAATTGAAAAATAGTCAAGCCAGGATTGGACTGTCTGACTTGCTGGACTTTGCAGAAATTAAAACAACTAACTACATGCTCACAGGCCGAGCTTATTTAAGCTTTTCCTACCTACTCTACCCTAACCTGGAAATCTCTGATGCTCTAGGTGATACAATAATGCCAATGCAGCCAATCAAGCAGTAGCAAAAAAGGATATGTGCATTGGCTGCCTGTCAGAGGTAACCACAGGGTGCTCTGCGTGTGGTTCTTCAAAACTGAGGTCACCATCAGTAGTGACCATTCTTGATGAAACTGGCCCATGCTGGAGATTATCACTGGAGTATTTGAGTAAGCCAGCGACTCCATGTACTCTGCCACAGGATCGACGAACGCATGATGTACACATTCTTCTCTCTGGCCTGCCATGATTGGTAGGCTGTCTACGTCCTGGGCAGCTTCGGTTATTGCGTTTTCCACTGCGTCTTCAAAGTGGCTCTTGAGAACCAGATCATCTTCTTCTTGTATACCGAACAGCAGTGGAATTTCTACAATTTTAGGGTGCGAGAGACTTTCCAAGAATGCTCTAGGGTCTCTGAACTCGTATGATTTCTCTTGTGATTTCAAAATTTCGAGCTCAGCTTCATACCTTTCAACCAGCACTTCAAGAAAGACCTTCTTCAACTCAGGTTGATCATTGAATCTTGAGCTGGAATGGAAAGCCTTTGGAAGGTCTTCGCTTCTGATTTTAGCCAGTATATTTGATATTCCGCAACGAAACACTTCAAGGGGACTAAACTTGGAGTCTTCCATTGGTGGGGTTGATGTTGTAATGCGACTGGTCTCCCAGTGGAGTCACGTGAAACTAATATAATCAGTGGCCTGCTGATCACCAGTGGATTATTTTATCATTCAGGAATTGTGGAGTCGCCGGGTGGATGATTTACAACTTACTGTCCACCACAGTGGTTTACCAAATCAAAGCTGACTGGTCTCTATCCCCAGTGGAGTCGCCATTATGTTGGGGTTCCCATGTTTTCGCAGATTTGGCAATACCAAAAGATGAGACAACATCAAACCACTTTGGGGCCCTAGGATCTAGCCCTCCTGGACCCGAAGAGGGATCTCTCCAAATAGAGCAAAGAATGATATATATCTTTGAAGCTCAAGATGAGATGTTAGGCTAGTTATGAAGCACAAAGTGGATTTAAAATAATTTGGTTGGTTGGTTGCTGGGTTGAGTCATGAGATCATAGGCTGAGAAAGTGATGGGAGAGAAGGAACAAAGCAGCAGGATGTTTCAACAAAGGGGATAGGCCAAGAAAGTGCCATCCATTGGGCTATGGAGTCATGAAAGGAGAATTACTTGCAACCACTAGCCAAGGCTTTCAGAGGGCAAGTCATCTATACTAAAGGATCTCTTAGATAGATGATGGGATGGAACATTAAGGACTGAAGGTGAAAGAAGGAAAGACAACCAAATTTCTGTCTATAGATCAGGTTAGAGGTCATTTAACTCCAGACCTGCTTGGACATACTCAAAGGCAGCTCTCAAAGAGGGACGAAGGGGCAGCTTATAGATCGGACCAGAGGTCATTTAACTCCAGGTCAACTTTAGCATGCTCCAAGGGAAAACAGAGATAAGATTAACAAAGGGATCTTAGGAGGGTCAGCTGGTTGCACAAGGATCCTAGTGGATAGGGCTAACTCTGATCCCTAGTGTTCCCAAATCTTCCAGCTTGAACCCAAAAAGAACGTCTAAGAACTGATTCATTTAATTCATACATCAGAGAGTAGGCAATATCATCCACTACACTGGTTAAATCAACTGAAAACAATTCTCAGAGAGTACATAAAGCAGAAAACATTAAAGGTAGGGAGAGCAGGAACATAGGGCACCTAACAAGGGTGAATCCTATATTATACTTCTGTTTCCTACCAGAAGAACATGGAACAGTATGAAAATGTAATAAATAGAGTTAGGAAAAACATCACCAATAGCAATAGACCAGGATCCTGTGAAATGTGCTTTGATTAATTGATGCAAAACCAGTCATGTACAATAATCTCAATGGCTAATATAGTCCAGACTTCTCCTCCCAGCCTATTACATACAACTACTCTGTTATTCCCTCCCAAGACTGTTCTAACAGTCAGAATGAATCCCTCTAACAGCAACGTCAGCAGCCAACAACAACCTTTACAATTCGTTCTTGGGAATTCTTATAGGTGAAGAGGAAGAAACAGAAGTAGGTGAACAATTAAATGAGTTTCATTAAGACAGAATAGAGGAGGAGTTCCTGCCCATGCTGCTTAATGGATTTCTGCAACACTGTATGTACTCTGAGACTGGTTCGGAGATCTCTGTCAGGTCGATTTTGACCTCTGATACATTCTTTAATTCCTTACGACTGTCTGGAACTCTACGCTGCCTTCTGGATCTGGTTAACTGGTTTAAAGTCTGCGGGCTTCTCCATATCTCCATTACTGCTGCTCAGACAGTCTTTAATGAAGCTCTGTCAGTGCAATTAACTGTTTATGGGCTCGAGGAAGTATGGAGACTGCTGTAGGAAGGTGTACCTCTGGAGAAAACACATTCTACTATTAGGTAGCGCAGTTATGACTTGCCAGTGCGCTCATTAGTCTTCAAGCTGAACCTTAATCCTTTGAATATAGGATTAGCGCTTTAAATCTCCAATTACAGGCTCAAATCCCTTAAATCCATCTCTGCTATTCGTTTGTCCGCTGAATTGGCCCCTCTGTGCTATCTGCATAATACAATAGATCTGTTACAAACCCGGGCAGTGGTGGAGAAATGCTGTGGAGGAGGAGGAATGGTGGCAAATCAGTAGTGAAAATAATGGAGAATGGTGGAATAAATGGTTAATAGTGTGAAAGCCCAATAGTTAACATTGGGCGAAATACAAAGGAAAACACCAACAAACAAGGGAGCGGAGCCTTGGATGTGGGACCCGGTCATGGTGGAGGGCGATTAAATCTGAACCATCAGATCTTCAGATCTAACGGACGGTCAGATCTTCATCGGAGCATCGCAATAGGGCAGAAACGAGGAGGACACACTACGAAAGTTTCCGATTGCGATTAAGGGTGGGGAAGCGATGACCGTCGGATTGGCGGGGAGAATGGACGGTCAGGATTGGATCGAGAGACGGAGGGAAGGATCTGCAATGGGGTCCATCAGAGGAAAGGAACGATTAGTGCGATGATCGTTGGATCTGCATCGGATGGACGGCTGAGATTGGATCGGCGAATCGCAATCGGGGCGGAACAAAACGCGACACGGTGAAACTTGCGATTGCGATTGAGCAGGGAGAGCGATAGCCGTTGGATCAACGAGCGGAATGGACGGCTGCGATGCAATCGGGGGATCGCAATTGGGGCGGTACCACTGGGAGTTGCGATTGCGATCGAGTGGGGGGTGTGATTAAGCGCTGACCGTTGGATGCAGCGGGGGAACGGACAGTTGAGGTTTAATCAGGGGGGAGACAGAAAGACTTGCGATTGCGATCGGGTGGAGGGTGCGATGACCGTCGGATCAGCGGGGAGGATGGACGGTCGGGATGTAATCGGGAGATCTCAATCGGGGTGGCACCATTGTGAGTTGCGATTGCGATTGGACAGGGGTTTGCGATTAGCGCTCCACCGTTGGATCAGAACAGCAGATCGATGGTGAATATTTTATCGCGGGACTTTTTTAACCAACCATCGCAATGGAACTCATTTCTTTTGGATATTACAAAGGATTACACCGCCCGACTCTCCGACGGCGATTAGCTCCCAAGGCTCTAAGTGCTTGGTCATAGTGCACGGGCATGTGTGGGGGAAGTGGTTGGGGCTAGCGGAAAAGGGGCTAGGCCTTATAATAAGGTCGGAAGTGGGTTTTTAAACCCATTTCAATGTAATTTGAAGGTTGGGGAAGGGTAACGATAGAAGAAGATAAGGGGGGAATAAGGGGAAATTTAGCCAAGCAAAAGGTAAGGGAAGAATTTAAAGGGGATTTTGAGGAGATTTAGGGGGTAAGAAGGGAAATGGAAGGGGAGACAAGGGGGAATAAAATAGAGGCTAAGTGGTGGGGGAAAAAAGAGGGAAAAGGAAGGCCTCTGGCATTTCTTCACAAACAGAGAGGCTTTATAAGGGAAATCAGCAGGGGGGATTTTATCAAAGGACAAAAGGCACAAGGAGACTTCAAGGATGATGTGTTTTCAAGATAAATGCATTCCTTGAAGGCTCAACAACATCTTAGCCCCCTGTTTTCTTGTCAAAAATTTCATAGGGGGCTTAACAGTGGCTCCACATGGGGATGGCTTCTTCTTGAAGGAGTCAAGAATCCAAAACATGATCTTTGGTGTAGGCCAGATGCCTGCTACTAGGCGCATCCCTTCTTCTTTGATTAGCTGCCACAAACTGTGAAGACATTACATCAGCAGTAAAATCCTCCCACACAACTACCTACCCACACTATAGTCCTAACATTTTTTCTTTCTGGGTGCATTTGGACTTGCAGACCCTTTTACATCATCAATCTTTACAAACAGGAAAAAAAACCTATTCTAAATCTAACCTTATTTCTCCGTGAGACCAGATTAAACAGTTGGCCTCATATGCTACTCTACCTACACTACTACCTGCTAGGATTAGATTGTCTAGCAGGTTTCTTCTCTACATTCTAAGACAGAAATTGAAAAACAGTCAAGCCAGGATTGGACTATTTGACTTGCTGGACTTTGCAGAAATTAAAACAACTAACTACATGCTCACAGGCCGAGCTTATTTGAGCTTTTCCTACCTACTCTACCCTAACCTGGAAATCTCTGATGCTCTAGGTGATACAATAATGTCAATGCAGCCAATCAAGTAGTAGCAAAAAAGGATATGTGCATTGGCTTCCTGTCAGAGGTAACCACAGGGTGCTCTGTGTGTGGTTCTTCAAAACTGAGGTCACCATCAGTAGTGACCATTCTTGATGAAACTAGCCCATGCTGGAGATTATCGCTGGAGTATTTAAGTAAGCCAGGGCCTCCATGTACTCTGCCACAGGATCGACGAACGCATGATGTACACATTCTTCTCTCTGGCCTGCCATGATTGGTAGGTTGTCTACGTACTGGGTAGCTTCGGTTATTGCGTTTTCCACTGCGTCTTCAAAGTGGCTCTTGAGAACCAGATCATCTTCTTCTTGTATACCGAACAACAGTGGAATTTCTGCATTTTTAGGGGGCGGGAGACTTTCCAATAATGCTCTGGGGTCTCTGAACGTGTATGATTTCTCTTGTGATTTCAAAAGTTCGAGCTCAGCTTCATGCCTTTTAGCCAGCACTTCAAGAAAGACCTTCTTCAGCTCAGGTTGATCATTGAATCTTGAGCTGGAACAGAAAGCCTTTGGAAGGTCTTCGCTTCTGAGTTTAGCCAGTATATCTTATATTCCGCAACGAAACTCTTCAAGGGGACTAAAATCGGAGTCTTCCATTGGTGGGGTCGATGTTGTAATGCGACTGGTCTCCCATTGGAGTCACGTGAAACTAAGATAATCAGTGGCCTGCTGATCACCAATAGAGTCTTTTATCATTCAGGAATTGTGGAGTCGCCAGGTGGATGATTTACAACTTACTGTCCACCACAGTGGTTTACCAAATCAAAGCTGACTGGTCTCTATCCCCAGTGGAGTCGCCATTATGTTGGGGTTCCCATGTTTTCGCAGATTTGGCAATACCAAAATATGAGACAACATCAAACCACTTTGGGGCCCTAGGATCTAGCCCTCCTGGACCCGGAAAGGGATCTCTCCAAATAGAGAAAAGAATGATATATATCTTTGAAGCTCAAGATGAGATGTTAGGCTAATTATGAAGCACAAAGTGGATTTAAAATAATTTGGTTGGTTGGTTGCTGGGTTGAGTCATGAGATCATAGGTTGAAAAAGTAATGGGAGAGAAGGAACAAAGCAGCAGGATGTTTCAACAAAGGGGATAGGCCAAGAAAGTGCAATCCATTGTGCTATGAAGTCATGAAAGGAGAATTACTTGCAACCACTAGCCAAGCCTTTCAGAGGGAAATTCATCTATACTAAAGGATCTCTTAGATAGATGATGGGATGGAACATTAAGGACTGAAGGTGAAAGAAGGAAAGACAACCAAATTTCTGTCTATATATCAGGTCAGAGGTCATTTAACTCCAGACCTGCTTGGACATACTTAAAGGCAGCTCTCAAAGAGGGACGAAGGGGCAGCTTATAGATCGGACCAGAGGTCATTTAACTCCAGGTCAGCTTTAGCATGCTCCAAGGGAAAACAGAGATAAGATTAACAAAGGGATCTTAGGAGGGTCAGCTGGTTGCACAAGGATTCTAGTGGATAGGGCTAACTCTGATCCCCAGTGTTCCCAAATCTTCCAGCATGAACCCAACAAGAACGTCTAAGAACTGATTCATTTAATTCATACATCAGAGAGTAGGAAATATCATCCACTACACTGGTTAAATCAACTGAAAAAAATTCTCAGAGAGTACATAAAGTAGAAAACATTAAAGGTAGGGAGAGCAGGAAAATAGGGCACCTAAGAAGGGTGAATCCTATATTATACTTCTGTTGCCTACCAGAAGAACATGGAACAGTATGAAAATGTAATAAACAGAGTTAGGAAAAACATCACCAATAGCAATAGACCAGGATGCTGTGAAATGTGCTTTGATTAATTGATGCAAAACCAGTCATGTACAATAAGCTCAATGGCTAATACAGTCCAGACTTCTCCTCCCAGCCTATTACATACAACTACTCTGCTATTCCCTCCCAAGACTATTCTAACAGTCAGAATGAATCCCTCTAACAGCAACGGCAGCAGCCAACAACAACCTTTACAATTCGTTCTTGGGAATTATTATAGGTGAAGAGGAAGAAACAGAAGTAGGTGAACAATTAAATGAGTTTCATTAAGACAGAATGGAGGAGGAGTTCCTGCCCATGCTGCTTAATGGCTTTCTTCAACGTTGTATGTACTCTGAGACTGGTTCGGAGATCTCTGTCAGGTCAATTTTGACCTCTGATACATTCTTTAATTCCTTACGACTGTCTGGAACTCTGCGCTGCCTTCTGGATCTGGTTAACTGGTTTAAATTCTACGGGCTTCTCCATATCTCCATTACTGTTGCTCAGACAGTCTTTAATGAAGCTTTGTCAGTGCAATTAACTGTTTATGGGCTCGAGGAAGTATGGAGACTGCTGTAGGAAGGTGTACCTCTGGAGAAAACACATTTTGCTGTTAGGTAGTGCAGTTATGACTTGCCGGTGCGCTCATTAGTCTTCAAGTTGAACCTTAATCCTTTGAATATAGGATTAGCGCTTTAAATCTCCAATTACGGGCTCAAATCCCTTAAATCCATCTCTGCTATCCGTTTGGCCGCTGAATTGGCCCCTCTGTGCTATCTGCATAATACAATAGATCTCTTACAAACCCGGGCAGTGGTGGAGAAATGCTGTGGAGGCAGAGGAATGGCGGCGAATCAGTAGTGAAAATAATGGAGAATGGCGGAAGAAATGGTTAATAGTGTGAAAGCCCAGCAGTTAACATTGGGCGAAATACAAAGGAAAACACCAACAAACAAGGGAGCGGAGCCTTGGATGTGGGACCCGGTCATGGTGGAGAGCGACTAAATCTGAACCATCAGATCTTCAGATCTAATAGACGGTCAGATCTTCATCGGAGCATCGCAATCGGGCAGAAACGAGGAGGACACACTACAAAAGTTTTCGATTACGATTGAGGGCGGGGAAGCGATGACCGTCGGATCGGCGGGGAGAATGGACGGTCGAGATTGGATCGGGAGATGGAGGGAAGGATCTGCAATGGGGTCCATCAGAGGAAAGTTCAAAGGAGCGATTAGTGTGATGACCTTCGGATCTGCATCGGATGGACGGCTGAGATTGGATCGGCGAATCGCAATCGGGGCGGAAAAAAATGCGACACGGTGAAACTTGCGATTGCGATTGAGCGGGGAGAGCGATAGCTGTTGGATCAACGAGCGGAATGGATGGCTGCGATGCAATCGGGGGATCGCAATCGGGGCGGTACCACTGGGAGTTACGATTGTGATAGGGCGGGGGGTGCGATTAAGCGCTGACCGTTGGATGTAGTGGGGGAACGGACGGTTGAGGTTTAATCGAGGGGGAGACAGAAAGACTTGCGATTGCGATCGGGTGGAGGGTGCGATGACCGTCGGATCAGCGGGGAGGATGGACGGTCAGGATGTAATCGGGAGATCTCAATCGGGGCGGCACCATTGTGAGTTGCGATTGTGATCGGACGGGGGTTTGCGATTAGCGCTCCACTGTCAAATCAGAACAGCAGATCGACGGTGAATATCTTATCGCGGGACTTGTTTAACCAACCATCGCAACGGAACTCATTTCTTTTGGATATTACAAAGGATTACACCGCCCGACTCTCCGACTGCGATTAGCTCCCAAGGCTCTAAGCGCTTGGTCATAGCGCATGGGCATGTGTGGGGGAAGTGGTTGGGGCTAGCGGAAAAGGGGCTAGGCCTTATAATAAGGTCAGAAGTGGGTTTTTAAACCCATTTCAATGTAATTTGAAGGTTGGGGAAGGGTAACGATAGAAGAAGATAAGGGGAATAAGGGGAAATTTAGCCAAGCAAAAGGTAAGGGAAGAATTTAAAGGGGATTTTGAGGAGATTTAGGGGGTAAGAAGGGAAATGGAAGGGGAGACAAGGGGGAATAAAATAGAGGCTAAGTGGTGGGGGAAAAAAGAGGGAAAAGGAAGGCCTCTGGCATTTCTTCACAAACAGAGAGGATTTATAAGGGAAATCAGCAGGGGGGATTTTATCAAAGGACAAAAGGCACAAGGAGACTTCAAGGATGATGTGTTTTCAAGGGAAATGCATTCCTTGAAGGCTCAACAACATCTTAGCCCCCTGTTTGCTTGTCAAAAAATTCATAGGGGGGCTAACAGAGCCTCCACATTAATTCAGCCTCAAACCCGGGAATTCGAGTTCATCACAAGCCTATATATACAAGGAGATCGAACTCACTTGGAGTACTCACTCACACACAGAAATTTAGTATCTACTGTTGCATAAGGGAAAATTCCAAAGTCAAGGAAGGGGTCAAAATAAGTGGGAATTTGGAAAAGCTAAAGGATTGAAGGAAAATCAAAATTTTGGTCTCTCTCTCTCTCTCACGTGCTCTATATTGGAAGATCGAAGTCCCTCATTGTTTTTTTGTTACCATTTGTTGCATGTTGTTGTTTCCAAGAGAATAATAGGTCGAAGTTGATTGCATTGGGTATCGGTGCTTTGAGAAGTTTTATTGGGTCAACATTGAACTCCTAGAAGCAATATTGAAGTCTTTCCTCCAAGGTCGATGTTCCAGAAGAAAGTTCGAAGTTTCAAGGTCGAAGGAAGTGTTGCATAGTGTTTTTTGTTGTTTTTGTTGTTGCTAGGTTGAGGTAGGATAAAAATGAAGGTTGACTTGGTGTGGAGGAGGTGTGATCTAAGTATAGATTCTCAAGAATACTATTGACGGAATAATTATTGGCTGGGTTTTCCCCTAGAGTGGGGTTTTTCCCTGGTTGTTTGCCTATATCTGATGTCCTTTATCTATGTGCTTTTGTTTTGATATTTTCTTGATGAACTAAGAAGAAAGAAGACAAGAATAATATAATAAGAATTAAATAACATCACAATTAAATAATCAAGAATAAGAAAAAAAAATTCCTTTCTGGTTTTCTAACATGGTTTCAGAGCTTTGGTGAAGAAAGAAGGAAATAGTCTCAAGGAATTGATCAAGGAAATATAAGAAGTTCATAAGAGGTAATTATTTAAGGGAATAAGTCTCTCTATCTTCAAGGAATATTTCTAACACTATAAAGGTAGATAACAAGCCTTGAGGAGCTTCTAACTACAGATCTTGTAAAAAGAGGATTGACCTCATCCTTGAAAAGAACAAGGTATTAGATGAGGTAAATGGAAAAGTGAAGAAGCCCACGGAAGATTCCATTGACGCAAACAAGGTGAAGTTTAGAGATTTGGAATTGTGGATATTACTCTAATGGTTTAAATCATAAAGGACAACCTTGTCCCTTACATATAAAACATTGATCGTGCTCGGGAAATGTATGAAGCCTTGTCAAAACTATTTATCATCAAGAACATTGGAAAAGTGGCAAGCTTAAAAAAATGAATTAAGGACCACTAAAATGAATAAGGAAGATATTGTAGCCACTTTATTTGTGAAGATAATAATAATAAGAGATGATATTCTTACCATTTATGAAATAGTGATAGACAAAGAACTTGTGACCACAGCCCTACTAGGATTTCCACCTTCTTGGAGTGCATTTTCTTCGGGTCTCAACAATTGAAAATAAGCTCCCACCTTTGAGGAACTATGGAAAGTCTACAGTCAAGAAGAGTTAAGAATCTCATTAGTAACCAACAATGAATAATTCTCAAATTCTTATTTTGTTCATCACAAGTGAAACTCTAAGAAGAAAGGGCCAAGAAATAAGTTTGATATGTCCAAGATTGAATGCTATCATTTCCATAAAATGGGTCACTATAGAAGTGAATGTCTCGATAATCTTAGAAATAAGAAAAGAGAAATAGATCATGAAAATGTGGTCAAAGAAGAATCCTCTCCCAAGAGGGTGAAGCCTGAAGAGAATGAAATAAGGGACTTGCACTACTAAGCCTCTTGTTCCTAACTTTAGATATTTCATTTGTATATTTTATATTTAGTTGTAGGCTTAACATATTTTTGGAAAGACATTTTCTTGTTTTATAAGCTTTAGGTATTCCTCAAAGATTGGGAGGGATCCCACAACAACTCCTCAAGATAAGTATCGCATTCCCTCTCAATTTTGGTTTCATATACTTGTTGAATTTTTTTATTATATTAAATACTAATCACCTTTATACCTCTATTTCATTGTCTAGGAATTAACCTACTGAATGCTCAAGGATCATGAGAGAAAGGCTCAAGGATTAAGAAAGAAGGCCTCACAAGACAAATAATTGGAATCAAAAAGGTATTTCAAAGAAAAGAAGGTATTTATTATATCATAAATACATGTTATTATCTTTAGTATATTCATTCTACATTACTAACTATTGTTGTGTATAGCTATCCTAAATCTTAAATATTCTCATTTGGGATGATCCATCATCTGATGAATCCACCCACCTTATATATCTTATTGTCTGCATAAAATAACCCTAAAAGGTTCTCTGAAAAACCCTAACCTAAGGGTATGTTAATAATATGTGAAACCCTAAACCTACTTAGGGTTAGTAATGAAGAAATTGTTATTCTCATTGATATATTGATTATGTCATTTTTGGGGTTTGATATGATCATGAAAGCTATAACTTATTAGGGTTGAAATGATGTTGTTTTAAATCTCAAACCTTTGAATGTTTGGTCTAATAAGGGTTTGCTATAATATGAACCGAAACCCTAGGTTTTGGTTAGGCTTACAAACAAAATCCTCGTTATGTACTTAAATTCATTGGAATTAAACCCTAGGTATATGTTCATTTGACTAAATCTCGATATACGTATAATGTATCTATATTGTCTGACATATGATATGATTATCCATGATGGTAATCTCCTAGATATGTGTATTGACAAAATTTATAATGATCATAAGTCTTAGGGTTTGGAAACAAGCACTAGTAAAAGTTTGAAGTTCTAGGATGATGATTGAAAAGTCTAGGATTTTACAACTAAAAACTAGCAATGGTTAAATTCTCTAGTAGGTGTATTCATCTGAAACTATATAATTTTTTTTGAGAATTTATAGATGAAAAATATAGGGTCTACATCAAACCCTTGTAGAAGCTATTCATATCATGCAAGGATTATTTTGATTGAGTGAAATCTGGGGTTTACATAAAACCCTAGTGGAAAGTTTATTGTATGACTTATGAAAGTTATTAGATACTTTTATTTTTTCTTTTGACTTATTTTCTAGGGATTTCTATATGACAAAAGTAATATTCTTCCATCTTGATTGAATTTCTGATGTGATTTAGGGTTTGTAACAAACCTGAGCTATAAGTTGAAGTATTGAAGTATATTCTCTTGTTGATAATGTTTGAAAAGTCTAAATGCTTCCGCTACTATAATATTTTTTACTAACTTCATGTTTCTATATAATTAGGTGTACTTGTTGTCTAAGTTGTGCGGGTACATCATATTGGTGAATAAGTATGCAAAATAAGTATGATGAGGAGGATGGAAGCCATGAAATATTATCCAACACCAAAGGAAGAAGTTAATCTCCCTACATTAAGAGGGAGACTAGATAGAAGAAAAATCCTTGGTTAAGAGGGAGGGCATAGCATAGTTTTGAATGGAGAATCAATTCTGAAAGTTATGTTACTACCTGTGAATTAGCCTAAAGGAATATTATCTCAAATATTCAATTGGTAGTCCTACTAAGTTAATTTGAAGAGAAACATCGATACCCCGAAGGTTTGTTTTTAATAATGTATATTTGAAAGTGTATTATGGATTGGGGTTGTGTTTGTAAAGATAAATCTCTCGAATATTTGATAAGTATGATTGTTACTGATTGGTTTGATCGATAGATATTTATTGTTGAGGCTTTGTGAGTGAAGCATTGCCTCAAAAGATATCAGGTTGACACTGTGCTTTGATATCTGGTAGGGAGGGTGGCATCGGGTGAATGTGCACCTAGTTCCCTTGGTTGATGGTTAGTAAGTAAGTCTAATGGTACCTATATAGGTTTAAGACATTAGTCCATCTAGTCCCACTTGGATAGATTTCATTGGTCAATAATCTAGTCCATGGCATTGCGGTGCCTAAATTGTTGAGAGGCCAATGGATATATTTCCCTGGTCAGGAATATAGTCCATGGAATTGGGGTACCTAAAAATTATTCATAGTTAAAATAGTTGATATCTTCCTTGTGTATTATTAATACCTCCCTAGTTAAGAGGGAGTGTTGTATATTGTAACTAGGTTCAGTATTCATAAATTATATTTGAGTCAATATTTAATGTACTTGTCAAAAGAATAAAGAATAAAATTTATATTATTATTAAATAACTTATTAAAGCATGGCTTTCATGCTTTGGTCATATTGTTTTAGGTTGAAGTCCCCATTGTGGACTTCTAAAATTTATTCTGAGTTTATAGTCATTACATAATTAAATTGACCCATACTGAGCTTTTAAATCAAGTAATTAGGTTTAGTATTGAGTCAAATTTGATTTATGGAGCCTCCACATCAAGTCATCCTTCAAATGATCAAGTTGGCCTCAAACCCAGGAATTCGATCTCATCACAAGCCTATATATACAGGGAGATTGAAATCATTTGGAGTACTCATTCACATACACATAAATTTGGTATCTATTGTTGCATAAGGGAAAAAGTGTGAAGTCAAGGAAGGTGTGAAAAGAAGAGCGAGTTTGGACAAGCTAAAGGATTGAAGGAAAATCGAAATTTTTGTGTGCGTGTGTCTCTCTCTCTCTCATGCTCTAGATTGGAAGATCAAAGTCCCTCATGTTTTGGTGCTGCCAAGAGAAGAATAGGTCGAAGTTGATTCTATGGGTGTTGGTGCCTTGAGAAGTTGTATTGGGTCAAAATTGAACTCCTAGAATCAAGATCGAAGTCTTTCCTCCAAGATCAAAGTTACAGAATAAGGGTCAAAGTTTCAAGGTCGAAAGAAATGTTTCATAGTGTTTTTGATGGTGTTTCTACTGCTAGGTTGAGGTAGGATAAAAAGGAATGTTGACTTGGTGTGGAGGAGGTGTGACTCAAGGTCCAGAGTCTCAAGAATATTATTGAAGGAATAATCACTGAATGGGTTTTCCCCTAGAGTGGGGTTTTTCCCTAGTTGCTGGCCTATATCTAGTGTCCTTGATCTATGTGCTTTTGCTTTGATATTTTCTTAATGAACTAAGAAGAAAGAAAACAAGAATAATAGAATAAGAATTAAATAACATCACAAGTATATAATCAAGAATAAGAAAATATTTATGTCTTTCTGATTTTCTAACACTTCCATGCAAGGTAGTTCGATGTCCCAAAAGGTATATTGTTTTCCTTGCAGAAAGAATTCATTTGATTTGTAGATTGATACATAAATATAAAGTTCTTACTTGAAAAATGAAGATGCTTCCTTGATGGTGATGTCTTTCACTAGATCCTTTCTTGATGTTGCCTTCTTGTGAGATTTATAAGGAGGGATAATCTTCCTTCTTTGAAATGAAAATGGTTCTTCTTCAAGACACTTGAGATGAATTATTTCCTTAAATATGAGGGAGATTACTTGATTAAGTGTTCTTCTTGCTTTCTTTGAATGATCATTTAGATTATAAGAGGCTTCCCAAAATACTTCTAATGTGTAGGGTCCTTTGTTTGAGATGGAGGTAGGGTCCTTGAGGTCTATTTCTTATTTTAAAAGTTTCTTCCTTCAAGATGATAAGGTATTTGTGATGTAATTACTAGATCTCCCTGATTCTTCTCATATGTTCAGCCCTTAAGTATCCTTCAATTGAGTGATCTTCAAACTGTCTTTCCTTGTCATCTTGGCTCTTATACCATGTTGAGAAATCAAGGGCAGCTCGATTAGGGTGATTTATTTTTAATTTGATAACTACTTGTGATATTATTTTACTTCTCTTATAATTATTTTCTTATTCTCTTATGATTATGTTTTTCTTATCATCAAATAGCTACCAAAACATGAAGATCAATAGTACACAATGACACAAGATGTAGGCCCGCTAGCCAAGGCCAAAACCTCTCCTAGAGAGGACAACCCACAAGAAATTATTCTCTTCTTATAGAATCTTCAAATGAAGAATTCCAAGACGTTTTAGACCCAAGACCCAAACCCCTCCAAGACCAAGTCAACCTTTCCTTTAATGTACTTCAGCTTCAAAAAAGTCAACTTATAGTCAAACTTCTCTTAGTCCTCAACTTCGACCCTTGCAACACTTTTTCACTTCCTTCTTTAGACCTAGCTTTTAACCTTCATGTAATACATACAACTTCGCACGTGTGGGAGGAATATGGTAAAATAAGTCTCCTTCCTACGCTTAGGGTCCTTTTTCTTTAGAATTTTGGCCTTCAAACTTGATCCTTATGACACCAAAATTCGGCTCCTTTAGATGATTGTAATTTTCATTTCGTAGCTGAAATGTATGCCCTAATACATGTTGAGAAATTAGGGACTTTATTAAATTTCTCTTCTTAATAATTACTTGTGAATTAATTTATGCTTCTTCCTTAGATCTTTTATTTTTTATATAATTATGTTCTTATCATTAAGTCAGTTATCAAATACACAAGAGACATAATATTTAGGCTTGCAAGCCAAGGCCAAAACTCTCATTCTTTGAGAGGAAAACCCAATTAGAAATTATTTTTATAGACCTTCAATGGAAAAGTACCAATACCATGACCAAGACCCTTGACATAAGTATTCCTCCAAGGCCCTTGTCACTATCCTTCACTTCTCTTCTCGGCTCCTTCTTCGATCCTCCTTTTCTTGCACTGTACTACACTACACCTTTGACTAGAGAAACTCGTTCTCTACTTCAGCATACCTAGATAGAGTACTTCATTTGGTGTCCTTTGATCTCTTTCTCAGCTACCTAAGGTCCTCTTCCTTAGTCTTATTTTTGCACTCTTATATGTTACCTTTTTATCCAAGTTCGAAGTCCTTGGATGACGCAACAAGCCTCGACCCATTCTGAGTTTATGTGAGATATAACTACAGACCCAAGAACAAATTATGGAGACCTTATTACAGCACAGACTTTTCCTCTCCTTCGTACTCTTTGTAATCCCTTCTCCTCGCATATTTATCATCTTCTTCCTCATACTTTGTACGTTTATTACAGAGTTTTCTAATATTTATGTATTACAATGAGGCCGCATCGCCTTATATATAGTGGTTGTCTTCTAGCTTGTAGGCCGACATGAACTTGAGAAGGTAAGCCAACTTCATGTAGTGGGATATTCATCATATTTAGGTCGACTTATGAGAGGCCTAGTGACAAGGTCTTGAGGTGAAACTTTTACATATACAATTTGTCTTTTTAAAAGTGTATCACGACCTCATTTACATGACAATGACTAATTATATTTATGAAAATATGACAAAATCCTAAACACATCAAGAAGAAGTATTTTGTCTATAAATAAAATCTCTTGCTCATGAAACCCATGATGCAGTAATACAATAAATACATTTTATTTCTCGTCTCTTCTTTACATAAAATCATAATTACATGCCATTATGAAGATCGGACCTAGTTACATTTATTCAACACTCCCTCTTAACTATAGAGGTATTCATAAAGGTACTTGGTCATTCTCAATTTGAAGAATATCATAAGAAGAATTGGATTGGTAACCCATCTGTATAGCATAATATCAACCAGAATTGTCACATAGCAAGGCCTTGAATAATAGCTCCATCTCTCCACAAGATCTTGAGCCCAATGCTGGAAAGACCAATGATTAATAGAAACCTTCATCATTGTCTCTCTCTAAACATACCCCACCTGGGTTCTCTCAGATTATGTCCAAGACTATTATTATCTTGGATTCCCAATCCTCAAACAATATTGATCCTTCCATGACTACTCTTATCTTGGACACCCTAATTCATACTCAAAGAGTATCGGATGCCATATGATTACCCAATCCTCCATTCTATCTTCCCAAGTGAAGACCAAAATTATCTGTTTGTCTCTCCCTCTCAATTAGGGAGGACATGTAATCATTCCTAAGTTTCCTCTTGGCTAGGAATTTCCTGTTGGAAATACTGAGAGGGGGGTGAACCAGTATTTCTTTTCAATTGTTAATTTTTTTGAGTTAGATTCTTCACAATTAAAGACAGAGAGGTGTATAATAATATTATTATTAAGGATTAATAAGAACTTCAATCATTTTTCAAATAAATAAGTACAATAGATGTGTGAGGGCACAAACCCTTCAATAAATCAGGCACCAACCTATTTCCAAGCACCAAATTGGACTTTGATGAGGCTTTGACCCTATCTTCATCAAGGCACCAACCTTGTGTTTAGGAGCACCAACTCCTAGGACACCAATCCTTTGTATTCTTTTAATAGAGAATGTGAATAGTACTTACTTGAACGTTCTTGACATAATTCTTCATTGTTTAATCACTTCCAGAATTCTTCACTGTCCACTTGTGTTAATCATTGTACTTCAATTAATTCATTAGTGTTGTTGTCTTCATTGTCCAATAGGAGATTCCATTAATGCCACATTCACTGTCCAAAGAATGTAATCTTATCTGAAGCTGCTTCAAAATATTCCGAGCCACTATGGTCAACCCTATCAGTATGAGTTACCACTGTCCGAGCTAAAGATCTTACCACTGTTCAAGAGATCAAATGTTCACAGTTACAACAATCCAGGGAGCAATCCAAGAAGCAAGATCATAGTCCGAGAACAAATGAAGGTTGATATGATTTTCTGTTTCACCAATCACTGAGTCTGGAATGTTGTGTTAGGGTCCTATAATAATAGGATTCATAATTTTGAATTGACTATGATTAGCCTTGTAATATGTACATACTTTTCTTTCTGCAAAACTGTTTTCCCATATTAAAAATAAAAAATGTAAAGAGGGTAAAAGTCCTAAAAGAAAAACCAAAGGACTCAAAGAAAATATCAAAAAAAGAATATAATAAATGAACCCCAACAAAAAAGAGATAAAAATAGATCATGAAAGTGATGCAAATTAAAATGCCACTACTTTTTACTTTACTTTGCAAAAGAAGATTGTGTGCAGCTTGTCAAAAATGCCACAATCCATGAAGGTCAAATTGTGTAATCTTGACCTTTCATGCTTTAAATTTCATGTTGACAGATAGAGAATAAAGATCTAGCCAAAGTGTTTAATCTTGGAAGATCATTAGTTAGGTAGAGAATAATAAGGAGCTCAACAGTTTAATCTGAGCCCTTGGAAGTAATAAGGTTAGAATTAGATAGTTTGTTGTTAAAAGAAAAATGGTAAGGGTTTGCAAGCTCAAATGCACCCAAAGAAATGAAGAAAAAATATTAGGTAGGTGATGGGTAAGCAGAATCAGTTTTTTACAAAGCATGGATAGCAAAAATTGATCAATCCATACTTACTAATTTCCCTCTAAATTCATTTCTCCTTGTAAAAACACCCCTTCCCTTTCATTTTAATTTTTCCCCATTATATCACTCATTTTTCCCTATATAAATACCCTTTCCCTAGTTTAAAACATATTTTCCTTTGGAAAAATGAAAATCATTTTATTAACTTCCCTTTTCATTTAAAAATCCCAAAAAACCCCTTATCCTAAGTCTAAAAATTAAATAAAATGTTGGGCTCCAGCGCTAAATCATCCCCGACATTTTGTTTAAATATCAAAACTTAGTGTATTTTTCCCGCAATATTAACATTTCCGCATGTATATTTTAAACCCTTGTTTTAACATTAATATATTAACTCCTTGTATACATTAATCTCGTTTTTACTTAATTCCCGCATATATATATTTTTCCATCCCTTTATATTATATTTAATATAAAGTTTTATTATTAAACCCTGACCCCGTATAGTCCAAACGTCTATATATATATATATATATTAAAGCCTTTACACATATCCCATCACATTGACTTAGGACCGGGTCCCACCCATCAAATCCCGAAGGATCCATTTCATTCGCCTAACCATCAGATCTTGATTGACCGAATCCAAAGACCAATAGCCTCTTTCGCACATCCGATTGCCCAATTATTAGCATCCCTCTGACCTTGAGAAATGAATGGTTTTAGCGTCCCTGATCCTGGCTACGTGGAATTATTCCATTCGATCGCATCCTTAGAAAATTTACAGCCCAACCACTTTAGCCGATGCGAAAACCACTAAGCAGTTTCTCCTGACCGTTATCAATACCATCTTGCACTTTCAATTTAACCAGCGCATTTATGTTTAATTAATGCTAGTTAAAATGCATAGTATCCGCCCTTTGCAATACTTTTCACCATTTTCTATTACATTGTGCACGACTACAGCATTATCAGCCTATTTCCAAGCCAAAAATAACTCTGTCGACCTGTAATCAAGCCTTTTTCAACCAGAATTCAAAAAATTTGCTGCCAAAGACTATGGAATCCATCTGAAGCACTATAAAGACCAGTGAAGCCTCAGAAAGCTTCCACAACCTTAGAACCCCTTCTGCAAACTTAAAATCTTCATTTTATCCAGGTATTCCTCAGAGCAAATACTTGTACTCAATCTAAAAATAAATTAACAAGTAATTGAATCAATTTAGGAGCCTTTGTGGACCAAAAGAAACCCCTGGTTCTTCCCTATCCTTTTTCTACAGACCCTAGGAATGTTTTAAATGAATTTCCAAGGCCTGAGATTGTTTTTTATCATAGAAAATATTATTTAATCAAATGAACCATTTTAAACCTTTGCAGACCATAGAAAATCCCCTATTGCCTCTTAAACCCTTCTGCACACTGTAAAAATATTTCACAACACTTTAAAGAGGCTAGAGTCTATTTTTTCAATCATAAAGTAATAAATTCATTAAAATTAACAAAAATATGGCTTCTCAAAGTATTGTATTGGTAAATCCTCTAAAACCTCCAATTGTAGATGTAGAGCATACCCCCTTAGCAGATAGAGACTTTAAAATTAGCTACCCTGTCACTAAATTTAACCTTCTTGAGCTCCACTATTGGAGCCATGACAAATCCATTGACCAAGTTAATGAGGTTTTCATTTAGGATTCCAATTTTCTTAAGTATATTGTCCCACAGACCTTCTAGTGTCCTGAGGTCATCAGACTTTGTCAATCTTGCTATTTCCCTGATCAAAGAACCCTAATAAACCCTGGAAAATAAATCTTATTTACTATCACAGCTGAATCAATAAATAAGATGTTGGAAATCCAACCTAGGTCAGATGAAACTCCTCTGTCTATTGAGACCCTTACACAGTTATACCTGAATCTAGACTTCCCCAAGAGGTTCTAGATATTTCATACCTTCACCCCCTCATCAACAGAAACTCCCAAAACAAATCCTCCTTCTCCAGCAACCATTTTCTGTAAGAGAACCAGACACATCATTTCATTGTTGTCTTGTATTTTAGGTTATTTCACTGATGAGCATGTTGATTCTTTAGTTTTGGGTTTCCTGTTTGTTTTTACCCCTGGTCAGCCTCCTGCTACCATATTCAATTTTTCTCAGTACCTTGCTGACACAATGCATGAACAGCTTGTTGAAATGCCTGAAGAAGGTGTTTTCAATTATTCATCAGTCATGTTCCACGTGTTTCTATATTTTCAGTATGAAAAATTTGTCATCAACCTTCAAAAACTTGATGTTGAAGGTAATCCACAGTCAGTAATATTTTGGAATTCCTTACTCGGGAAGGATTCAACACAATTCACATACACAGATTTCATTGACTTTTTCATCCATCCAATGGTCAACATGTTGAATAGCAGCATTCAACCAAGATTCAGTGAGGAAATTAAAAAGGTCCTGCAGTTATCTGAACACCGTAGGACAGGATATTGGTACTTGTATCAAAACCACACAGAGATTAGGATATATGGATCTAATCTTCTTCCATAGAAGCTGCCCAAATACCTCCCAATGAGTTTATTTGCCCCTGATTATATCAGGCAGATCCTTAATTCTGATGCAATAAATTTCTTGGCAGCCAAAAAGAAGACACGGTTTAAAATAAAAAGTCACATTGGTCCTTCTATCTGTAACAGTAGAGATGTTGGTCCACAAGCAAAAAAGTATTTGCAGAAGTTTAAATTCAAACAGAGTTTTCAATGGTACTATGATCCTTTAGGAGTAATAAGAAAATTGAGAGTTAAATGTAAATTAACTCCTTATGTACATGAGTCCAAGCTAGACATAGAGAAATACTCCAATCAGTCTGAATGGTTGGAAAACACTTTGACAGAGGCAGAGAAGCAAGGTGATACTAGTTCCATCTTGCATACTCCAGCCCAAGAAGATAGGAACTCAAAAAGAGTCAGAGAAGAAGGATCATACTGAGCACGGACTACAACTAAAACAAAATTCAAACTAATGTACAGGAAGAAGCCAAAATTAAATCCTGTAAATGAAGAAGTAGAAACTATTTAAGTGATTGATACAGATACAGTGGTAAAGGATAATGCACCACCTGCAGTTCTGAAGAAACTCACCAACCCTCAACATCTAACATTCAAGTAATTCAAAATCAACACAATTTTGAGGTATCTTCTTCAAAGAAACCAGTTGACAGATAGATTGATATTAAAGAAAGATACAAGGACATCAAGGCCAGAAAAATGCCAGCTCAGAAGCAGTCCCTATCACTGTTATCCATATAGTCACTACGACAGTTCCTTCCACTTTGGCAGAGTCATTGGCACCATCAGTTCCAATAGCTACAACACTTCCTGTCACATCAGCTACTACTTCAACAACAGAGTCATCTACATCAATATTACATCCAACTAATGAAGCAAGTATATTAGTGAAAGCAATGCAGGAAATTTCCATTCAGACAAATGAAATCAATAGACTTAAAGAAAAGCTTAAAATTCTGGAGGATGAGAAGAAGCTTACTCAGATCATGCATAAAAATGAAGTACAAAAGACAAATAGATTGATAGATAAATTCCAGAAGTTAGAAAAATATTTAACATTGAAAGAACCAATGGCACAAGCCAAGTAACAGCTATGGGCCAATACCATTGAATTTGTCAATGATATTTGGCCATCAATCTAGGTTATTTATGAACAAAATATCTCATCAAAACAGCAGGTGAAGCCATCCAGAAAATCAAATAAGAACTTGGTAAGAAGCCAGATGAGGCTAATGAAATCATGAAATTTCTTAATTCCAACAATAAGCAAGAGTTAGAGGAAATTGGAATTAGTAATAAGACAAAAACAATCCTAGAAGTTAGTAAGGTGATTTCTAAAAGAAATTTAATGATTCAACTTGAAGAAAAATGCCAAAACATGGAGATAGCCATAACCAGGTTCATGATGAAGTTTGATACTTTGAGGCAAAAAGGTTTACCAAATCCTCATGTTATTCATGAAAAATTGAAGAAACAAGAGGATTATGATAAGAAAATGAGAGAAGTAGTCAAGGATCAAGCCAACCTTCCTTCTTCACAAGGAATTTCAATAGGGAAAGTATTGTACAAAAGTTTTGAGAATCTCTTTTACCTACAAACATGAGGCAAAACATTTATTTATCAACAAGCCTACATTCTCAAAATACACAGAGGCGGATGAAGTATTTAGAAGGATGATAAAGATCAAATTACCAGAGGCCGAATTTTGGGAGGAATTGACTAATTTACTATGAAAGAACAGCAGTAAAATAGGGCAGTCAAATGAAAAACATATCAGTTAGGAAAAAGGTAAACAGAGCAGGCAGTTTTATAATTACAGAACAACAGTAATAGTGAAAGTTAAAGCAGTAACAAAGCAGTTACAATCAAATAGTATCAGAGTTTAAAGTGTATCAGATGAAAGTCAAAAGGCTAAAGTCAAAACAGAGTTGAAATTTAAAGCCAACCAACGTAAAGGACACTCAACTTCAGCCTTCATTGAGCAAACAACAAAGAGACAAATCAGCAACAAAAAACAGCAAATTCAATAAAAGCAAGGACAGCTCGCATTAGTTAGATAGTTGTCTCTATCTTCTTGCATGAATATATTTATTTTTCCTTGAATAATTCCTAAGTTTGTTTCAGGATATTTTGTAAGAGTTTTTGTATAAACACTTCACATTTCGAAGTAATGAATGTGGATTTTGGATTGCTAAAACACTTCTATAGATGTATTGATCTGAACCAGAGGGTTCTTTGTACCATTTTCAAGTCAACAGAATGGATTGAGCAATAAATATATTATATTACAGGATTCATGTGTTGGGCCACTTCAGTGAAGTACTTTCAATTGTTCTTTGTTTTTTTCTGAAGTTTTCACAATACTTGCATGTTTTCTAAATCTAAATGTATAACAAGAATGTTATTTCATAATATGTTTAAAATCACTTTTTCTTGAACTGTTATGTCATTTCCATGTTCTCTACTGATATCCAAATTAGGGAATTCTTAATTTCTCCCTAGTTTTGATTGACCTCTGTCTTTTCACTCATTATCCGGATCTGAGAACCCTTAATTTCTCTCTCATCCCAATTGAAACCATTTTCACCATCAGCCTAAGGATTTTAAGTTACTCAGCTATCTTTCCCTGTGAACACTTCCCTTTAGAACCTTGATTCTGATCTGGTTTCTTAATACATTGAATCCATTAGCCCAATGGAATTCAGACCCACATCTATCCATACGAACCAGTGATTCCACCACCAAACCAAACCCAAAATCAAGTCCCAAATAATCCTACATAACTAGCCTAAAATCAACTAAAATCAACAAAGCTAAATCAGATAGAGAGAGCCCTCTCTAAGCATTAGGAAGGCTAGATCCAAAGGCTTAAAAGTAGGTTTGCAGTTACCTCTAATATTCTTTAAAAAAAGTTATACACAACCCTTGAGAATTATTGGAGTGATAACATACTAGCGACTCTACTGGGGAACTAACCAGTCCTCAGTGTTTAAAATAAACCTTAAAGGAAACATTTTTACTTATCTTTTCATCTTGAGATTGTTTTAAAGGGTTGCTAAGTAAACTTTTCATAAAAAACTAAAATTATGGCTTCCAGAAGAATCTACTATACCAGGTCTAATCCTGATCCAGAACCTGCTGTAATAGTAGATAATCCTGACATAATTTTAAAGAAAAAAAAAAAAGTAGAAAGTTTAGGTAATAAAAATTCATTGATCAAAGCAAATTATCTTCCCAATAAATTATCAAGTTTAAAAGACATTGAATTTGATTTAGCTTTTGAGCAATATTTGTTTAGAACTAAATCAGTAAGTGCCATATATGATAGTGTAATAGATCCTGATTTCATTTCATTTATTGAAACTAAGAAGGAAACTATTTCACTTGATTTAGATGAAAAATTTCTAGAACCTTATGATAAACTTGATGCATTAACTGCAACTTTGATTAAGGAAATTGATGAAGCATATTTTCAACATTATGTAGAATTGACTGCTTTATTTTCTTATACCCCTAAGCCTTCTACCAGTCATTTAGAGTCTATAAATTCAAATTTATTTAGTACCACCTCATCTATTATTTCCACTACACCTCATTTCATTGAATCCTTCATCCCTAAGCTTCCTCTTCAACCTAGAGCTTTATTTCCATCCCCAAATACTGCAAGTTCATCTTCTAGCATTGTTGCTGCATTTTCAAGTACTTCAACCACATTTCCAAGTACATCTTCTAGTGTACCAACCTCATCTGCAAGTACCTCAACCTCATCACCAAGCACCACACATTTTCCTCCTAGACATGTTAGAATCTTAGCCATGGCAGCTAGATATGCTCCTTTGGTCCTACCAGGGCAGTTACATAACATGCCCCAAGATTATCAAAGCAAAATCCCTCAATTTGATGGAACTAGTCAATACACTGCAAAACAACATGTTAAAAAAATGACTGATTACTTTGAATTGCATGAAATTGATGAATCTGATGTCCAAATGAGATTGTTTTCCCAAAATTTAGCTGGATAAGTAAAAAAATGGTTTAAATCTTTACCTGCCAATCATATTGTTGATTTAGAAGCCTTCCATAGATTGTTTATTAGTAGATGGGAGAAAAAGAAGAATCCTTTACAAATTTTTTCTGAATATGAACACATAAAAAGAGGACCTAATGAGTCAGATCAGGACTATTGTACTAAATTCAACAGTATCTATAATGCTATTCTAGCAAACATTAAACCCCCACCAGATCTAGATTTACTCAAATTTCCTGATGGTTTTGATATGGATATGTCATACCAATTGAGGGAAAGGAACCCAGAAACACTAGAACAAATGCAAAACATTACAATTAGTGTAGAAGCCAATTTGTTAGCCAAGAGAGCAAGAATGAGAAATTAAAGAAGAGTAATAATAAAAGAGGAAACATCTACATCATATAGCAAAATAGATAGTTTAGCAAAAGCCATGGAGAAAATGATGGATAGACTAGAAAGTATGAAAAGGAAACCACAATGGGATAATTAACAACAAGGCCCTCAAATAAGAAATCCCAACTTTAGAAAAAACACCAACACTGGTAAATCTAGAGAATCAGCACCTGATCAAACAATAAGACCACCTTTCCAAGAGAACTATGTTGAAAGTTCTCACCAAAATGAAGAAGATGAAGATAGCCAGATTAATCTAATGGGAATCAATGATGATAATACTATTTTTCTTACACAAGAAGAACAGAAATTATATCAATTACAACAGTTACAGTGAGAATCTGGAGAGTATTTTGATTATAAGCAAGGTTATGAGTTTTCCATTAATGAAGTTCACAAGTAATATAACCTTGGGAGTAAGAAAAATGTAGAAGCCCCTACTAAGAAATATGCCCAAACTCATACCAAGAAAACAGTAAAAGCTCCTACAACCAAAGTACTTCAAATTCTCCCTAGGGAAACCCAGCAAAACTCTAGTTCAAATCAGAAAAATTCAAATCCTAACTAGAAAATTTCTAGTCCAAAAATTGCACCAAGTCCTAAAATTGTAGACATTACAGATATTGTTTTCCAAACACCAGTTGATCCTCCAAAATCTGTTGTTGCTAAAACAACAATTTCTGCTAAAACTACACCTTTTTCTAAAACTTTAGTTCATCCAAAAACATCTGCTACTAATCCAAAATCATTTGATCCTAAAATAGCTACTGCCAAAATAGTTGCTGAAATTTCAAAACCTGCCAAAACTTCCACTGCAACTCAAATTGTCCCTGAAAAGAAGATTGAAAAAGCAAGACAGTGGAAACACAAACAGAAAAACCAACTGTAGGTAAAGAAGAGAAACACACTCAAAATACAGTTACTAAAGAATAAATCATTCAGTTAGGAAAAACACAAGCTCAATTCAACATCCAAACTGAAATTGCCGAATTGAAAATACCAATTCCTTTGACAGAATTGGTAAAACATGATTTATACAAATCATAGATCATTGAAACCTTGAACATCAATGAAGGAGAAGACTTTGTAAATCTAAGTGATGATAAACCAGAACTACTTTTTGGCCCAGAGGTAAATGGAAAACATAAAGAAGGTGGTGTTCCTCCTTTCTACATTAGCTTGAGCATACATGATCAAATCCTACATAATGTTATGCTAGATTCAAGAGCATCCCACAATTTAATGCCAAAATCCATCATGGAAACTTTGAATTTAGATGTTACTAGACCATACAAAGATCTCTTCTCTTTTGACTCTAGTAAAGTTAAATGTATTGGCTTAATAAAAGATTTATGTGTCACTTTAGTCCAATACCCAGGAAAAAGTATAGTCATGGATATTGTAGTAATCGATATCCCTCCTAAGTATGTAATGTTGTTATCTCTCTCATGGGGAGTAAAACTGTAGGGATATCTACAATTAGACATGTCTTACGCTACTATTTCAATATTTGGTCAACCCAAGAAACTTTACAGAGAAACTGTAATGAAGTACATCGTCATTAGTATAGAACAACCTTAGAACTATCCAATTTACTTTGCACACTCTGATATGGATTCCTTCATTTTATTTAATTCAGATTCTAGCATAAATAAAAACACGGCTTTAAAACAGAAAAAGAAAGAAGTTGGCAGTGACAACATATTCCATGAATCAATGTGGAACTTAGACTTTGATAATTCAACAAATAAATTAGGAGCAGGAGCAGGAATTTGGATTCATAACATGGAAAACAATCATTCAGAAGGTCATGCCTTTGTATTAAACTTCAAATGTACAAACAACATGGAAGAATATGAAGCTTTAATCTTAGGACTACGTATTGTTAGAAATTTATGAGGCAAAAGAGTTTTTATCATGGGAGACTCTGACTTAATTGTAAAACAAATTAGAGGAGAATATTCTATATATAATCCTAGATTAAGCCAATATAGAGAAACAATTTTAGATCTGATTAAAGAATTGCTTGAATGTAACTTTGTTGTAATTCCTAGAAAACAGAACATACAGGCACATAGTTTAGCAACTTTTGCTAGCACCTACAATCTACCTTTTCAGCCAAATCACCAATATACAGCAGAGGTAAGACACATGCCTACTATACTAGACAACTTAAAATATTGATAAATTTTTACACAGGATACTCAAATCTATCACTTTATGAATGTTGAGGGAGAATTCCATAATTGTGACATAGATACAGATTGTACATTAGATGATAAAATACACAGTGAGATAGATGTGAATAATTTAGATTTCACTAAACCCACTAAATTCACTCAAATAGAAATAGACAAATTAGAAAAGGTAGAAATAGAAGAATTGGCAGATGATGATTCTGACATTTTAAACCTTAAGAATAACTTCTTACCTAAGGGATTAGCCTCATTAGAAGATCATTTTGATTCAAATGAAGTTTCCAGAAAACCAAATATGGAACCATTAAGATCAAACATAGAATAATGCAATATAGGAACAGAACAAAGGCCTAAGCTCATCAAAATTTTCAAAGCCTTGCCTTAAGATGAAAAACTGAAATACACAGTTTTGTTTAAGGAATTTTAGGATGTATTTGCATGGAGTTATGAAGACCTAAAATATTATGACACTAGCATAATACAACACAAAATACCTATCAAAGAAGATAAAAAACCTTTCAAACAGAAGCTTAGGAGAATCAATCCAGTTTTAATGTCTTTTATTGAAAAAGGGGTAAAGAGGATGTATGAAGCACAGATCATTGCACCTATCAGATATTCTGATTGGGTTTCAACTTAGTTCCCACTAGGAAGAAAACAGGGGAAATCAGACTTTGTGTTCATTTCCGGAACTTAAACAAGGTGTCCCTAAAAAATAACTACCCTCTCCCCAAGATGGATCATATTTTATATAGGGTGGTTGGTTCATCCAGGATTTCATTACTTGATGGATTCCTTGGGTATAATCAAACCTTATTTCAGCCAGAAGGCCAACCAAAGACAACATTTACTACTCCTTGGGGTACTTTCATGTATTCGAAAATACCTTTTGGATTAATGAATGCAGGAGCTACTTTCCAGAGAGCTATGGTCATTAGGGGAATTTTGAGGTCTGAAATGGGCCTCCTAAGGAACTAATAAAATTATATTTATGAATTTCAATTCACTTTTTGCACCACAATCCATGTAGCCATAGTCAAATTAAATTCAAAATCTGTACAAAAATAAAATTAATAAAAAAATTGTATTGATGTGACTATAAATAAGAATGAGCTTTTCAAGAAAAAATCATTATCATTGAACAACTAATGCATTTGTTCTTTGTACTTAAATAACTTTAAATAAAATATAAATATAAATTCTAAATTATATTATATGCTATTAATTAAAATTTATATTATTTAAATTGTATAATAACATGTAACTAATATACTATATAAAAATAATATAATATAATATAGTATAATAAATGTATAGGGATATGTATTGTTTCTTTCAAGAAATATGAAATTACAATAATATATTTTTATTCAAAAAGTGTGAAATGACATTTATTATGAGTACTTTACTTTGACTTTAAAAGCACTTAGAGCACTACCATGGTTAACCATGAGTTTTTATCCTCCATTGAGAATGTGACAAGCAAGTACCTTTAACTCAAGCAATGCCACCTCAACCATTAGGGATGATGTCATCCCTTAAAATGTGATTGGTTCTCATAAAGTGAATTTTGATTGTACATTTCCTCAGGAGGCCCATTTTAGACCTCAAAATTCCCCTAATGATAGATTTTGCCAAAGAAATTCATGATTTTCTTATAATTTATCTAGATGATATAATTGTATTTTCAAAAACTGACAATGAACATCTAGATCATCTGAGACAAGTGTTTATTAAATGCAGAAAATTTGGTATTTCTTTGAATCCCAAAAAGACTCTCTTTGGACTTGAAGAAGGTAAACTATTAGGACATATAATATCAAAAGAGGGAATTATAATAGACCCAGCTAGAATAGAGGCCATTTTGAACATAAGTCATCCTATAAATATTAAGGAATTGCAAGCTTTCTTAGGTAATATTAATTTTCTCAGAAGATTCATTTCAAATTTAGCAGAAATAATTAGAGAACTGAATAACATGTTAAAGAAAAACTCAGCACTTAAATGGACAGTAGAGGCCAAATAATCATTTGAATCAATCAAAGAAGCCCTTACAAGAACACCAGTCCTAGTAAGTCCTGATTTCAAAAAATATTTTATTGTTTTTTTCTTTTGCTTCAGAACATACTATTGTTGTAGTTTTACTACACAAGAATGACCAGGGTTATAAACAACCCATTTCTTTTTTTAGAAAATCACTAAGAGATTCCACACTGAAGTATAACATAATGGAAAAGGAATCACTAGCTTTAGTGAAGGCTATTAAAGACTTTAGAGTGTACATCTTATATTCACACATCATTGCATATGTCCCAAATTCAGTAGTAAAGGACATTATGACTCAGAATGGGCCTGATGGCAAGAGAGGAAAATGGATTGCCACCATTTTGGAATATGACATGGAAATTAAGCCTACCAAACTCATTAAAGCCCAAGGTTTAGCCAAAATTATGGCTGAATCAAACTATCAGGCCTTAGATATAAAATTTATTACCCAATTAGATGATTAGGAAGAGATGGCAACTCCACAGATTAGTGAAGCTTTCTCAGATTCACCATGGTATGCAGATATCATATTTGTATTACTAAACTTACAAGCCCCTCCTAGATTGTCAAGAACTAAAGCCATATTTTTAAAGTTAAAAGCAATGAAATTGTGTATCATAGATAATGCTCTGTTTTGGAAAGATCATGGTGGAATTTTATTGAATTGTTTACTTAAATATGAAGTTGATAAATTTATGGAAGAGTTTCATGCAGGTGACTGTGGAGGACACCTTTACTGGAAGTCAACTGCAGATAAAATCTTGAGGATTGGTTTTTACTGGCCCGCTCTCTTTGCAGATGTAAGAAAGTATGTGACCTCTTGTCACAAATGCCAAATCTTTGAAGGGAAGGAAAAACTACTACCTTTACCCCTTAAACCCATCTCCACAGAAATTTCATTTCAGCAATGGGGTTTAGACTTCATTAGTGAAATCCACCCACCCTCCTCAACCCAACACAAATGGATTTTGACAACCACAGACTATTTCACTAAGTGGATAGAAGTCATTCCTTCTAGGCAAGGCACTAATTCTGTCATAATCTCATTTCTAGAAAACAATATACTGTCTAGATTTGGATGTCCCCAAAATCTCATTACTGATCATGCAGCTGCTTTAAAGTCTAAGAAAATGATTGACTTCTATAACAAATACCACATTAGCCTTGGACATTCCACTGCTTATTACCCTCAAGGTAATGGTATTGTTGAATCATCAAATAAAAGCCTTGTTAATATCATCAAGAAACTACTAGAAGACAATAAAAAGACCTGGAACAAAAGGTTAGTTAATGCTTTATGGGCATGCAGATTCACCACAAAGAAGTCCATTGGTACATCCCCTTATCAACTTGTATATGGGATGGATGTTTTTTTTCCATCCTCTTTAGGAGTTCCAGTGATGAAATTATCCAAGAATTATAGGTAGAAACCAATGATATCCAGAGAAGGATAAATAAGACTATACACTTGCAGCAAACCAGGGAAAAATTATATGTCAAGTCACAAGTTGTCCAAGGTAAGATTAAAAAAATATTTAACAAGAAGACAAAGAAAGATGATTTTTACATAGGTGACAAAGTTCTTAAGTGGGGTTCCAGGAGAGAAGAAAAAGGTAAACATGGTAAATTTTGTAGAAATTTGCTGAATAATGAAGAGCTATCCACCGATATTATCTTGGTCACACACTAATTCGAATTCATGCATAACACATAACCTCTTCTACAATTGATCATAAATATGCGGAAATAGAAACAGTCACATGCGCACATAAACACAATATGTAATGGGGAAAGCTTATAGCTGAAAACCCCTAGCTATTTTGTATATTATAATAGAAGAGAACATGTAACAATACATAGAACAATACTCCTCACAAGTACTCAGTACTATCTCCAAAAAGTTACACACAAACTAGCTCAGTTTTGAACGAGTCACGGGTTCAAAACTCATCCACTGTTTGCCTGCTTCTACTGCGCAATCCAAGTTGGTGTAATGAGAGATCCAAGTTCGAATCTCCTTGGCTTGATCTGCGCAATCCTCAGTGGCAATCTCCTCCAATGCTCGTGCAAATCTCATGCACAACTAATGTCACAACTAATAGCAAACCGGCTCTTTCACCTATCTCTTCCACTGGTCTTCACTGAACTGTCCATGCACTGGTGTTAACTGATGTGTTCTTTAGTTGAATAATGAGTTAATAATTAGTGAATTAATTAATAATTAATTCACACAACTCATCTCTAGTGTATTAGCTAGTTAAACTAAATACAACTAGTTCAACTAAGTTAAACCGAACACAACTCCATCAACTCCTCAATCAACTCCACCAAAACTCTGCCACATGAGTCTAACTGAAGTCAACCATGCATTAGCTCAACCAAACCCCTAGGAATAGCGTAATTCCTTCTGTCAGCTGCATGGGCCACATCTGTAGCTCAAACTAAAGTGCTGCAAGAGAATAAGATAATGTTTATAGTCCAAATATTATTAAGAGCTAATAATATTTGACTGTTCTATTTTTAGCCCGGCAGTCTAAAAATAGAAACCGCCCAATGTCTAAAAATAGAGGTCCATCTATTTTTACCAACTTGATCAATCATCCATAAATAGCATCCTACAACTCATAGACCATGATCCATATGTCTAAAAATAGACATAGTCTAAAAATAGACTTTGCGCCAAAAATAGCCTACAGGCCCACTTAGTGAAGGCGACTTCATTTCACTAAGCTCCATCATCTTGTTGCATTTTCAACACTCCCTCTCAACGATTTATGGATTATCTCGTAACCCTTATCCTACCCTCTCCGTGGAATTCGAATTCTGTTTCTTCGTGAGCGCCCGTCAAGATGTCGCATCCCGATCCTCCGTGGGAATATATGAAAGTAACATGATTCTCCGCTGCACACAATCTCTGATATGATGGTACCTAATGTAGATGTGTTTGGATCTATCATGAAATACTGGATTAGCCGAGAGTTTAATGCAACTCTGATTATCACAATAAATCACAGTAGGCTCCAAGTGCAACTCGAACAATCTGACGAGGATCTTCCTCATCCAAATAGCCTTGCATGCAGCCAAATTGGCTGCCATGTACTCGGCCTCTGCTGAACTGAGTGCCACGGATCTTTGCTTCCTGCTGTACCAGGAAACTGCTGTCGACCCAATACTGAAGACTCCTCCAGATGCGCTCTTTCAGTCCGTTGGGCTCCCTACCCAATCTGCATCAGTGAAGCCACAAAGCTTCGCTCCATCCTCCTGTCTGTACCACAGACCATATCCCGATGTGCCACTAAGATAACGCAATACATCCTTTCCTCGCCTTCCTTTAAGATCTTGGTAGGCTTAACCATAGCTTTCTTGCAGAGCTGGCAGTAACATAGCATATATCGGTCGTGTATTGACCAGATACATAAGCGACCCCACCAATCGTCGATAGACAAGGCATCCACTACCTCTCGGTAGCATCCTCCTTCCTCCAACCACCAGGAAGAGGAGTATCAACAGGCTTGCAGCCATGCATGTTGAACCTCTCCAAAATCTTCCGAGCATACTTGCTTTGAGAAACAAACAGTCCTCCACTGCACTGCCAAATCTCCAATCCCAGGAAATAATGAAGGATGCCCAGGTCCTTCATCTCAAACTCTCGTGCAAGATCCTCCTTGCATGAAAGTATCAACCGCTCATCCCCCGTCAAAATCATATCATCTACATATAGTACGATGATCAACAGCTTCCCCTCCACCACAATCTGGTACAGGTTAGGATCCGCCTCACTCTTGGAGAATCCAAGCCCAGTGAAATAGTTGTCTATGCGAGTGTACCAAGCACGAGGTGCTTGCTTCAGCCCATACAAGGTTTCCTTGAGTCGAAAACATGCAACTCACTGGCCGAAGATCTTCGAAACCTTTAGGCCGCCTATGTACACCTCCTCCTCAATGAATCCGCTGAGGAACACAGTCTTTCACATCCATCTGATGGATGTGCCACCCCATCTGCGCTGAGAGAGCCAAGATCGTCCATATGGAAGAGTACCTTGCGACAGGTGCATAGGTCTCCTCATAATCGATCCGCTCGATCTTAGAGAAGCCTTGGGCAACAAATATTTCCTTGTACTTCTCCACACTCCCGTCAGCCGCCTACTTCACTTTGTAGATCCATCGCGAACCCACCACCGATTTCCCTTCTGGTCTTGGGACAATCTCCCATGCACTGTTTCTGACAATCGAATCATACTCTTCCACCATGGCATCTACCCACATGTGGTCCTCCACAAATTTCCTCGAGTATCTTGGATGGTTTCCGTCACGACAAGGCGGCCTACAAGAGCCATGTATCCAAAGGGTGGTCGTCCTATGATCGTCCTCTGTCTGCGCCGTGCCGTAGGTGGTCCTACAACCTTCTCTCCGCATCTTGAGATGTGGGCCGCCGCCTTCGTAGTGCGCTTGCGCCCTCTCGATGGTTGGCGCTGCATGAGTGGTCTTTCCACTCCATGAACTTCCTCAGGCCGATCCACATCCCAAGCTCCTCCCTGCAACCACATCTCCTCTTCTCGCATCTTTGGACTTTCAGTGTGCCTGCCAACACTTCATGGCTCCATGGCTTTCTCTCCCAAATTTGATATCCTTGCCGCACAACAAGCCTTGCGACTGCCTGGCAAATACACACGATAGTTGTGGGGCGATCGACGACCCAAAGGAGTCCCAACCCTCCGCCGTTGGATCCAGCCTTTCTTTCTGGCGTCCTTCGTCACATGCATGTAGACAGGTGAGCCAAAAATCCTCAAATGAGAAATGTCAGGCCTCTTGCCAGAAAATGCCTCCTCCGGTGTACTCATGCCAAGTATCTTGTGAGGACAACGGTTCTTCACATACACTGCAGTATTGCAGGCCTCAGCCCACAAGTGAAGGGGTAGGCCCTGATGATGCAACATTTCCCGTGCAGCACCCACGATCGTTCTGTTCTTCCGCTCAGCAACCTCGTTCTGCTGTGGGTTATGGGGTGTGATGAGCTCTCTCCAAATCCCTTCTACGCTACAAAATTATTTGAATTCAGCAGAGATGAATTCACCACCATTGTCGCTCCTAAGAGCCTTCATATGCTTCCCCGATTCCTTCTCAACCAGCGCCTTGAATTCACAGAACTTTGAATATGTCTCGCTCTTCTTCTGCATGAAGAAGATCCAACACTTCCGAGAGAAATCATCAACAAATATCACATAGTACTTGTGCTTTGCTTTCGAAGCAACTGAGAAAGGACCACACACGTCTGTGTGAACTCTCTCAAGGATTGTCGTGGCGCGACTATCCTTCTCGTGAAAGGTGGCTTTCACATACTTCCCCAAGGTACACCCCTTGCACTGATCTGACTGCGCAAGAGTGCCCTTAGGAAGCCCAGTAGAAATCTGCTGCAAGATCTTCAAAGCTCCATGGTGAAGGTGGCCCAATCTCCTGTGCCACAGTTCGCCCTCATCATCCCGGCTCACCACTTCTCCCGCCTTGCATGCCATTGCTGCGCAGCGATCTACTTGCAACTGATAAAGGTTCTTGACTCGAACCCTATCTGCCGGGTCTCTCCGTTGTCTTAATGCTGCAAGAGAAATCCTTTCCCTCGTCGAAGACCACATCGTACCTCTTGTCTTCCAACATCGCCACAGAGATCAGATTATTCATCAATCCTGGAACATGCAATACTTCCTTCAATACGAAGGGTTCACCAGACTCCCTCTTAAAGGAAATGGTACCGATACCGGTCGCATTGTATCTACCATCATCGCCCATCTCGATGTGCACTCCAAGATCTTTTTCCTCCAGATCTGAAAACAGATCCCGATCTCCTATCATGTGAAATGACGCACCACTGTCCAAGAACCATACTGATCCCATCACACTTGAGACCAAGCATGAGATCAGTGAAAAATCCAGTTCAAACTGGGAGGCCAATGCCTCTCCCGCTGCAGATCCAGCAGCCTTCTTATTTTTCTTTTTCTGCGGACAATTTGTGGCATAGTGTCTGTGCTGGTGACAGTGAAAACACTTCACCTTGGATATGTCTTGCTTCTTGCCTTTCGCACCAGACTGAGAAGCTTTCTTGCTCTTCCCCTTCTTTGCTTTGGCAGCCAAAGCGCAATTTTCTTCATCAGATGCCTTTGATGAAGATCCGTCCCTGGTAGTCCACCTTATCTCCTCTTGCATGAGATCCGACCAAAGTCGCTCCCAACCCGGCAACTTCTCCCGACCATTGACAAAGTCCTGATAGGAATGCCAACTCTTCGGAAGACCAAGGAGAGCCAGGTCCACCAAGTCCTCATCATCGACAGAGTCTCCCACACTTCCTAGCTCATCTCTGCATTGAGTGAGCTTCGTGAGGTACTTGGTGATACTGTCGCCTTTCTCCATCTTAATGTTTTTGAGTTTATCCTTGAGCGCCAGCTTCCTCTGGTCGCTCTTGCTCTAGAACAGATCTGTCAACGCTTTCCACATCAAATATGGAGAAGCTTTTCCATGCAAGCTGGATACAATGTGATCCTTCACGCCCTCCAACAGAATCCTTCGACATTTCGCCATCTTCTTTTGCCAAGCCTCAACTTCAGCAAGATCAGTAGGCTTTTGGACATCCATATCTACGAACTCCTTCAGCCCATTATCTTCTAATACTGCCTCCATCCGATCTTTCCATGCAACATAATTCGAACTGCCTTCAAGAGCATATTCGAGTCGCAAACCATTGAAAGACATTTCAAGTCCGGCACCAAGAAAAACAAACTGCTGCAAAATTCGAATTCCAAACTCAAAAACTCAACTGCTTCTGGATCTATGAGAAAAAATTATTTCTAGCACAGAGATCGACTGTAAGGGCATTTACTGGATATATCACCTTTCAGAGAAAGGATGGATCCAGAGGCTACCTGGCCTGATACAGACTCTGTCTACCGAAATAAAATTGTAATCACTGTAATAGATCCCGATGATCAATTCGCTCCGATACCATGTAGAAATTTGCTGAATAATGAAGATTTATCCACCGAGATTATCCTGGTCACACACTAATTCGAATTCATGCATAACACATAACCTCTTATACAATTTATCATCAATATGCGGAAATAGAAACAGTCGCATGCGCACATAAACACAATATGTAATGGGTAAAGCTTATAGCTGAAAACCCCCAACTATTTTGTATATTATAATAGAAGAGAACATGTAACAATACATAGCACAATACTCCTCACAAGTACTCAGTACTATCTCCAAAAAGTTACACACAAACTAGCTCAGTTTTGAACAAGTCACGGGTTCAAAACTCATCCACTGTTTGCCTGCCTCTACTACGCAATCCAAGTTGGTGTAATGAGAGATCCAAGTTTGAATCTCCTTGGCTTGATCTGCGCAATCCTCATTGGCAATCTCCTCCAATGCTCGTGCAAATCTCATGCACAACTAATGTCACAACTAATAGCAAACCGGCTCTTTCACCTATCTCTTCCACTGGTCTTCACTGAACTGTCCATGCACTGGTGTTAACTGATGTGTTCTTTAGTTGAATAATGAGTTAATAATTAGTGAATTAATTAATAATTAATTCACACAACTCATCTCTAGTGTATTAGCCAGTTAAACTAAATACAACTAGTTCAACTAAGTTAAACCGAACACAACTCCATCAACTCCTTAATCAACTCCACCAAAACTCTGCCACATGAGTCTAACTGAAGTCAACCATGCATTAGCTCAACCAAACCCCTAGGAATAGCATAATTCCTTTGTCAGCTGCATGGGCCACATCCGTAGCTCAAACTGAAGTGCGCCAAGAGGATAAGATAATGTTTATAGTCCAAATATTATTAAGAGCTAATAATATTTGATTGTTCTATTTTTAGCTCGACAGTCTAAAAAGAGAAACTGCCCAACGTCTAAAAAATAGAGGTCCATCTATTTTTACCAACCCGACCAATCATCCATAAATAGCATCCTGCAACTCATAGACCATGATCCATATGTCTAAAAATAGACTTTGCGCCAAAAATAGCCTGCGGGCCCACTTAGTGAAGGCGACTTCATTTCACTAAGCTCCATCATCTTGTTGCATTTTCAACAAATTTGATTTCCTATTGAAAGGTCCTTGTGTCATTTATGGTTACAGAGGTAACAATGCATTCATTTTGAAGGAGTTGGATGGATCAGATATGCTAGGTGGACCTATCAATGGTTGAATGTTGAAGCATTACAATTCCCCTAATTAACATTAACTCACTTTGTTTACTTTACTCATTGTACATAACATTGCAAATTTTAGATTGGATTGGATGTTTTTTCTTGAAAATTTGAAGCCCAAAGAGAAGGCCCTAAGCTTTGAAAGACAAAATATCATAAGTATGAATAAAACAGAGCTCAGAAAACAGTTCAAGACAAGCACAGTCAAAGGTCAAGGCTAGATCTTAAAGTTCTTGAAATTTCACCAGGAAATGTCATCCCCATGTGGAGCCACTATTAGGGCCCTATAATAATAGGATTCATAATTTTAAATTGACTATGATTAGTCTTGTAATATGTACATACTTTGATTTCTGCAAAAAAAAATTCCCATATTAAAAACAAAAAATGTAAATAGGGTAAAAGTCCTAAAAGAAAAATCAAAGGGCTGAAAGAAAAGATCAAAAAAAGAATATAAGAAATGAACCCCAACAAAAAAGAGATAAAAATAGATCATGAAAGTGATGCAAATTCAAATGCCACTACTTTTTACTTTACTTTGAAAAATAATATTGTGTGCAGCTTGTCAAAAATGCCACAATCCATGAAGGTCAAACTACTTAATCTTGACCTTTCATATTATAAATTTCATGCTGATAGATAGAGAATAAAGATCTAGCCAAATTTTTTAATCTTGGAAAATCAGTAGTTAGGTAGAGAATAATAAGGAGCTCAACAGTTTAATCTGAGCCCTTGGAAGTAATAACGTTAGAATTAGATAGTTTGTTGTTAAAATAAAAATGATAAGGGTTTGCAAGCTCAAATGCACCCAAAGAAATGAAGAAAAAATGTTTGGGTAAGTGATGGGTAAGCACGTCTCCTGGAATTGCAGAGGAATGGGGAGTAAAGTGAAAGAAGAAGCAATGAGAAGTCTTATTAGGAGAGAAGCCCCAGATATTCTTCTGATCCAGGAGACCAAAATGGAGGGCAATGAGTTCCTTCAAACCAGTAAAAAGTTTTGGAATGGAAGCAAAGGCCAAGCAGTTTCAGCACAGGGAGCCTCTGGGGGGCTGGGCTCTCTCTGGAATCCTCTTAAGTATAGGTTGGTCTCTGAGACCCTCAACACTCACTGGCTATTTTTGAAGCTTCAACCTGTGGACTCGAGGGAGACTTTCTGCCTTTTTAATGTCTATGTCCCAACAAATATAGGGGAGAAAAGGGAGTGTTGGGACTCCGTCAGACATCTGTTGGAATCAGAGAACTTGGAAAACATCATTATCGCGGGTGATCTAAATCTCACTCTGCGCATGGAGGAAAAGCGAGGAGGCACAATCGTAAGGGACCCAGCAAGGGAGTGGGTGGAGGATCTCATGCAGGACTGGGATTTGCTCGATATCCCCTCTGAAAATGGTAAGTATACCTGGTCCAATAAAAGAATAGGCCCCGGTCACATTGCTGCTAGACTTGATAGATGTTTGGTGTAGAGTTCTTTTCTTTTGTTGGGCTTAGAATCCAGATTGCATATCCTCCCTTGCAGTGTTTCAGATCATAAGCCTATTATGCTTGAGATGTTGAATCACATGGATCTTGGTCCCATACCTTTCAGATTCAATCCTCTTTGGGTCAAGGATCCTGAGTTCCTGAATTTAGTTCAGGATAGCTGGAAAGTTCCAGTGAAGGGTTCACCTTTCTTCATCTGGGAAGAAAAACTTAGAAGATTGAAAGTTGTTCTTAAATCATGGGCCAAATCTCTCCCCTCCCCTACACAGGAGAGAAAGAAGGCCCAAGACATACTTGCTCAGCATCACGCTCAAAATGAAGATGTAGAAATCACTAAAGAAGTGCTTGATAAGGAAGCTGAGCTTCAGCAAACCTTTCATAAAGCCTGCCTTTCGGAGGAAGAGCATTGGAGACAAAAGTCCAGGAGCTTATGGCTTCAAGCGGGAGACAGAAACTCCGCCTTCTTTCATAAACAAGCTCAAGCTAGAAAGAGCTTCAATTCTATTGTAGAAATAAAAGAAGGAAACTCGACTCACAAAGACTTTGGGAGCATAAAGAGAGCAGCTTTCAATCACTTTAAAAATTTGTACAGAGAAGAGGGAGTGACTGACCCATACTCTAAATTTCTAGAGGCGGTTCCTTCTAAGATCTCCCCTCTAATGAATCAACATCTTGAAGCTAAGATCTCTATAAAAGAAATAAAGGATGCTCTCTCCGACATGGAGCCCGACAAAGCCCCAGGCCCGGATGGCTTCACTGTAAGATTCCTTCAAACCTGTTGGCCAATAGTGGAGAAAGACCTCTTCAAAATGATCTTGAAATCTCAAAATTGCCAGAAAATAAGGGGCAGCACTAATTCTGCCTTCCTTGCCCTCATACCCAAGGAAAAGGGCGCTAAAGATTTTAATCGGTTCCGTCCCATCTCTCTTTGTAATATTGGATATAAAATTATCACAAAGGTGATTGCAAATAGGCTAAAAGGCATCCTCCCTGCCATCATTCTAGAAAATCAAGGCGGGTTTGTTCAGGGGAGACAGCTTGTTGACAATTTCATTCTTGTGCAAGAGGCGATCCACTCGAGCCAACTTCGCAAGGAGAAAGGTATGGTAATTAAACTAGACTTGGAAAATGCTTTTGATCGTGTCAGACTCAGTTTTCTTTGGGAATTCCTACATAAATTTGGCTTTGGAATTGGCTTTATCAATTAGATCCGTGCTTGTATTGTCGATCCCTGGATCGCTCCTTTGGTGAACGGGAGAGTAGCTGGCTTTTTCAAAGCTTCTAGAGGGCTTAGGCAGGGCTGCCCCCTCTCTCCGCTTCTCTTTGTCCTCCATGTTTCTGTCCTGAGCTTCTATCTTGACCAGAAATTGGTTGATCAAGAGATCCTGGGGCTCAACATAGCCAGAGGGGTTAAAAATGTTAATCATACTTTGTTTGCTGACGATACCCTCTTGCTAGGGGCTGCCTCTGTCAGATCAGCCTTAAAATTCAAGGAGGTTCTGGATGATTACAGCGAAGCTACAGGCAGCAGCTTGAAAAAAGGTAAATGCAAAGTTTT
This sequence comes from Pinus albicaulis, assembly GCA_034641835.2. NCBI lineage: Eukaryota > Viridiplantae > Streptophyta > Pinopsida > Pinales > Pinaceae > Pinus > Pinus albicaulis. The sequence continues at coordinate 917,535,277 of CM076571.1, read as the reverse complement.
TTGTTGGAATATCTCTGCCTCCATTCTTTCGGCCATCACCAGAATCCTAGGCTTTTCTGCCTCCCTCAGTTGGACCTCTTTTACCTATCTGGGTCTTCCTATCTTCCGAAAACTAGCTTACATCAGAGATTGGATTCCTCTTCTGGATAAATTCAAGGCTAAAATTCAAGCTTGGGGATTCTCATGGTTAAACCTTGCCGGAAAAACTGTCCTCATCAAATCTGTTCTCAGTAGTCTCCCCATTTTTCAATTCTCTGTAATCCTTGCCCCCATTGGCATCATCAAAAAAATGGAAGCCTTCATCCGCAAGTTCTTCTGGAAAGGCGGCAAACACAATGACAGAAAAATCCCTTTGGTTAGTTGGGAGAAAATCTGTAAGCCTCAGAATGAAGGAGGCCTAAACTTTAAAGATCTCAGCCTCCAAAATACAGCCATGGGAGCCAAAATCTTCTGGAGAATCATTGGTCCACACCCAGGATGGGCGCAAAGAGCTTTATGGAGGAATTATTTCATGGGGAAACGGAAAAGATGCCTGGAAACCTCACTACCCACCTCAGGTTCGCAACTGATCAAACTCTGTCTCAAAGCAGCTCCTTTAATCAGAGACAGAGTGTATTGGATCCCTGGCAACAGCAAAGAAACCAGAATATGGGACGACAGCATCATGATGCATCCCCCATTATCGAGCTTTAGTTCTCTACAAGCTCTTCGACTGTGGCTGGACCGAGCAGGTTGCGTTTCTCTATGGGACATTTCGCTGTGGGCTGGCAGCAACTGGCTGCGATGGAGACTCCCGCATGTTCCTCCAGAGCTGATCCAAGAACGCGACCTCATTCTCTCTCTGCTGCACGGTAAGGCGCCTCTACGCGTTGGTAGGAAGGACGCCCGCGGTTGGGGAGCCGCCCCAGGGCTATATACTGTTGCACAGGGGTATAAAAGCCTCCAAGATTGCCCACACGTCCCTCCCGACCCTGCTGTGTGGAAGGGGCTCTGGTCTTACAAAACCATGCCAAAAGTTGATTCATTCTGCTGGCTGTTATGCCACAAAGGAATTTTAACAGAAGACAGATTGAAGAAGAAAGGGTTCCAAGGTCCCTCACGTTGCCACTTGTGTTGTGACAGTGAAGAGAATGCCCAACACATTATCTTGGACTGCAATTTCTCAAAAGAAATCTGGCAGAACCTCTTGAATCATTGGAAAACAGATTTCATCTTACCAACGTCTATCTCTGACTTATTTTCAAACTGGCGAAACTTCTACCCAGAAACACTCCCAAAAAATGAAAGTTTTAAAGCCGCTTGGCTCTCCTTGCCGAAATTTATCTGCTGGAAAATCTGGCTGGAGAGAAACAGAAGAGTCTTCAGAGATGAAAGCTTAAATCCGCAGTTCACCATCATCAAAATAAAAAGTCTTTGGAAAGAAAGTCTGGGGGAGCATTTTTCGGACTCGAATCTAAGACAGCAAGACCTTGACTGGGGTGCCTCGTTGGATCTCCAATTCTCAGGAGAAACAGGGCATCACAAGGATATAAAAGAGTGGAAATTCAGAGGGAAGGAGAATGATCTATCCGATTTGCTCATCAGGCAATCCAAATACTCTCTGTTCTTTGATGGGGCAGCGAAAGGCAATCCTGGTTTGGCTGGGGCAGGAGGAGTTATAAAGAATAAGGAGGGCAGAATTGAGACTAAGTTCGCTTGGGGTTTAGGCCATTCCACCAGTATTCAAGTAGAAGCCCTAGCTCTTCTTCAAGGTCTCAAGCAAGCTAAGGCCTTTGGTCTTACAGAGGTTAATGTTATAGGATATTCTCAGTCTATTATAAAAGTTTTATTGGAGGATTCTTCTCCTGCAGATCTTAGATTGGCAAGAATGATTTCAAGAATCAAAATTTTGGTGAAATATTTTCAGACTGCAAACTTCCTTCATGTATTGAGGGGGAACAATAAAGATGCTGATCTGGAAGCCAACAGGGCGGTGCCACTTCCCGCTGGCTCTCTCTTGAAAGATGGTATTGTGGAGTGGGACTCCATCCCTTAACTTAGAGTTATGTTTTACTGCATTATTTTGAAACAGTTTGTCTGTACATTTAAGATAGGAAAATTAACGGAGATAGATTCTCTAGTCTCGAGTAAAAAACGCGGATCTCAAAATTTTGGGGCCTATGATCAGTTAATCGAAGTAGGTTCAAGGGCTATGCCCGATCTATTGTAACCGGTGAAAGGCATTTTGGCCAATTTCTAATATAAATCCATATCAGTTTCTGTTAAAAAAAAAAAAAAAAAAAAGTGATGGGTAAGCAGAATCAGTTTTTTACAAAGCAAGGATAGTAGAAATTGATCAATGCATACTTACTAATTTCCCTCTAAATTCATTTCTCCTTGTAAAAATACCCCTTCCCCTTCATTTTACTTTTTCCCCATTACATCACTCATTTTTCCCTACACAAATACCCTTTCCCTAGTTTAAAATAAATTTTTCTTTGGAAAAATGAAAATCCTTTTATTAACTTCCCTTTTCATTTAAAAATCCCAAAAACCCCCTTATCCTAAGTCTAAAAATTAAATAAAATGTTGGGCTCCAGCGCTAAATCATCCCTGACATTTTGTTTAAATATCAAAACTTAGTGTATTTTTCCCACACATATTAACATTTCTGCATGTATATTTTAAACCCTTGTTTAGCATTAATATATTAACTCCTTATATATATTAATCCAATATTTAATTAATTCCCGCATATATATATTTTCCCATCTCTTTATATTATATTTAATATAAAGTTTTATTATTAAACCCCGACCCCATATAGTCCTAACCTTATATAGATATATATATATATATATATATATATATATATATATATATATATTAAAGCCTTTACTCATCTCCCATCGCATTGACTTAGGACTGGGTCCCACCCATCGAATACTGACGGATCCATTGCATTCGCCCAACCGTCAGATCTTGATTGATCGAATCCAATGACCAATAGCCTCTTTCGCACATCCGATTTCTCGATCGTTAGCATCCCTCCGACCTTGCGAAATGAATGGTTTTCACGTCCCTGATCCTGGCTACGTGGCAATATTCCATTCGATTGCATCCTCAGAAAATTTACTGACCAAACACTTTAGCCGATGCAAAAACCACTAAGCAGTTTCTCCTGGCCGTTATCAATACCATCCTGCACTTTGAATTTAACCCGCACATTTATGTTTAATTAATACTGGTTAAAACGCATCTTAGCTGCCCTTTGCAAGCCTTTTCACCATTTTTTGTTACATTGTGCACAACTACAACATTGTCGACTTATTTCTGAGCCAAAAATTACTTTTTCAACCTATAATCAAGCCTTTTTCAACCAGAATTCAACAAATTTGCTGCCAAAGACACTGCGGAATCCATCCGAAGCACTATAAAGACCAGTGAAGCCTCGGAAAGCTTTTGCAACCTCAGAACCCCTTCTGCAAACTTAAAATATTCATTTTATCCAGGTATTCCTCAGAGAAAATACTTGTACTCAATCTAAAAATAAAGTAACAAGTAATTGAATCAATTTAGGAGCCTTTGCAGACCAAAAGAAACCCATGTTGCTTCCCTATTCTTTTTCTACAGACCCTAGGCATATTTTAACAGAATTTCCAAGGCCTGAGATTGTTTTTTATCACAGACAGTATTATTTGATCAATTGAACCATTTTAAACCTTTGCAGACCATATAAAAGCCCCTAGTGCCTCTTAAACACTTTTGCACACTGTAAAAATCTTTCACAGCATTTTAAAGAGGCCAGAGTCCATTTTTTCAATCAGAAAGTAATCAATTCATTAAAATTAACAAAACTATGGATTCTCAAATTATTGTATCAGTCAATCCTCTGCAACCTCCTGTTGTAGATGTAGAGCATACCCCCTTAGCAGATAGAGACTTTAAAATTAGTGACCCTGTCACTATGATTTAACCTTCTTGAGCTCCACTGTTGGAGCCATGACAAATTCATTGACCAAGCTTATGAGGTTTTCATTTGGGAGTCAAATTTTCCTAAGTATATTGTTCCATAGACCTTCCAGTATCCTAAGGTCATCAGACTTTGTCAATATTGCTATTTCCCTTATCAAAGAGCCCTAATAACCCCTGGAAAATAAATCTTATTTACTATCATAGCTGAATCAATAAATCAGATGTTGGAAATCCAACCTAGGCCAGATGAAACTCCTCTATCTATTAAGGCCCTTACACAGTTAGACCTGAATCTGAACTTCCCCAAGAGGTTCCAGATATTTCGTACCTTCATCACCTCATCAATAGCAACTCCCAAAACAAATCCTCCTTATCTAGTAGCCATTTTCTCTGAGAGAACCAAACACATCATTTCAATATTGTCTTGTATTTTAGGTTATTTCACTGATGAGCATGTTGATGCTTCAGTTTTAGGTTTCCTGTCTATTTTTACCCCTGGCCAGCCTTCTGCTACCATATTCAATTTTTCTCAATACCTTTCTGACACAATGCATGAACATCTTGTTAAAATGTCTGAAGAAGGTGTTTACAAATATTCATTAGTCATGTTCCACATGTTTCTATATTTCCAGCCTGAAAATTTTTCCATCAACCTTCAGAAACTTGATGTTGAAGGTAATCCACAGTCAGTAATATTTTGGACTTCCTTACTCAGGAAGGATTCAACACAGTTCACATACACAGATTTCATTGACTCTTTCATCCATCCAATGGTCAACATGTTGAACAACAACATTCAACTAAGAGTCAGTGAGGAAATTAAAAAGGTCATGTTGTTATCTGAACATAGTAGGATAGGAGATTGGTACTTGTATCAAAACCACACACAGATTAGGATATATGGATCTAATCTTCTTCCATATAAGCTGCCCAAATACCTCCCAATGAGGTTATTTTCCCTTGAATATATCAAGTATATCCTTAATTTTGACGCAATAAATTTCTTGACAGCCAAAAAGAAGACATAGTTTAAAATAAAAAGTTAGATTGGTCCTTTTATTTATAACAGTATAGATGCTGGTCCACAAGCAGAAAAGTATTTTCAGAAGTTTAAATTTGGTCAGATTTTTCAATGGTACTACCATCCTTTAGGAGTAATAAGCAAATTGAGATTTAAATGTAAATTAACTCCTCATGTACATGAGTCCAAGCCATACATAGATAAATTCTCCAATCAGTCTGAATGGTTGGAAAACACTTTGATAGAGGCAGAGAAGCAAGGTGATACTATTTCCATCTTGCAGACTCCAACCCAAGAAGATAGGAACCCAAAAGAGTCAGAGAAGAAGGATCATACTCAGCACAGACTACAACTGAAACAAAATTCAAACTAATGTATAGGAAGAAGCCAAAATTAAATCTTGTAAATGAAGAATTAGAAACTATTGAAGTGATTGATATAGATACAGTGGTAAAGGATAATGCATAGGCTGCAGTTTCTGAAGAAACTCACCAACCCTCAACATCTAACATTCAAGTAATTCAAAATCAAAACAATGTTGAGGTATCTTCTTCAAAGAAACCAGTTGACAGAGAGATTGATATTAAAGAATGATACAAGGACATCAAGGCCAGAAATGAGGAAATAAAGACTGAGATATATTCCCAATATTTAAAACAGACTCCTGGCAGCTAGAACAGACTACTTTCTGCCTTTGATTATAAGACTAAAAAGATGCAGATGAAATTTCTTCAGCCCACATTTCAAACTCCTAAGTCATCTTCTGATTACAAAAAGACATCTTTTGAGGTCATGGCCAAGGATGTTCATCCTTTGGACCATATTGAGTTTCATAAGCAGACAAGGGAAATGATATATTCTATAATGACCACCAAGTCCATGAGTGTACAGAAGCTGCAAAACACTCATGAAAACATCAGAGGTTAGATAAAGTTAGAAAATGCATCATCCCAAGCTAAGGACAACAAAGTCAAATCTCTGGAGGATTTGGTAATTGAAGTAGGATACGATCCAACTAATGTCAAATTTGCAGATGAACTCATAAAGAAAAAGAATGCATACATTGTTGCATTAAGAAAGCAACTCAAAATGCCTCCTACAAAACATCCTCAAGCTAAAGAAATTCTAGAAATTCAAAGTCAGAAAGATGAGATGATGAGTCTAATTCTTTAGTTAACTGCCCAGTTGAAAGAAATGGAAAATGAAATGGACAAGCTAGTGAAGTAGAAAAAGGCCAGCTCAGAAGTAGTCCTTGTCATTGTTATCCCTATAGTCACTACAACGGTTCCTTCCACTTTGGCAAAGTCATTGGCACCATTAGTTCCAATAGCTACAACACTTCTTGTCACATCAGCTACTACTTCAACAACAAGGTCATCTACATCAACAGTACAGCCAACTTATGAAGCAAGTAAATTAGTGAAAGCAATGCAGGAAATGTCCATTTAGACAAATGAAATCAACAGACTTAAAGAACAGCTTAAAATTTTTGAGGATGAGAAGAAACTTGCTCAGATCATACATAAAAATGAACTAAAAAAGACAAACATATTAATAGAGAAATTGCAGCAGTTAGAAAAATATTTAACATTGAAAGAACCAATGGCACAAGCCAAGAAGTAGCTATGGGCCAATATCATTGAATCTATCAATGATATTAGACCATCAATCCAGGTTATTTATGAACAAAAATATCTCATCAAAACATCAGGTGAAGCCATCCAGAAAATCAAAGAAGAACTTGGTATGAAGCCAGAAGAGGCTAATGATATCATAAAATTTCTTAATTCCAAGAATAAGCAAGAGTTAGAGGAAATTGGAATAAATGACAGGACAGAAACAATCCTAGAAGTTAGGAAGGTGATTTCTAAAAGAAATTTAATGATTCAACTTGAAGAAAAATGCCAAAGCATGGAGACAACCATAACCAGGTTCATGATGAAGTTTGATACTTTGAGGCAGAAAGGCCTGCCAAATCCTCTAGTTATTCATGACAAATTGATGAAACAAGAGGATTATGATAAGAAATTGAGAGAAGTAGCCAAGGATCAAACCAACCTTCCTTCTTCACAAGGAATTCCAATAGGGAAAGTAATCTACAAAAGTTTTGAGAATCTCTTTTACCTACAAACATGAGGTAAAACATTTATTTATCGACAAGCCTACATTCTCAAAATAGACAGAGGCAGGTGAAGTATTCAGAAGGATGATAAAGATCAAATTACCGATGCAGAATTTCAGGAGAAATTGACTGATTTACTATGAAAATAACAGCAGTAAAATAGGGCAGTCAAATTAAAAACATATCAGTCGGGAAAAAGGTAAATGAAGCAGGCGATTTTACAGTTATAGAACAGCAGTAACAGTGAAAGTTAAAGCAGAAACAAAGCAGTTATAGTCAAATAGTATCAGATTTTAAAGTGTATCAGACGAAATTCAAAAGGCTAAAGTCAAAACAGAGTTGAAAGTTAAATCCATCCAACATAAAGGACACTCAACTACAGCCTTCGTTGAGCAAACAGCAAAGAGACAAATCAGCAACAAATCAAAGATAGCAAACAGCAAATTCAATAAAAACAGGGACAACTCGCATTAGTTAGATAGTTGTCTCTATCTTCTTGCATGAAGATATTTATTTTTCCTTGAATATTTCCTAAGTTTTTTTTAGGATATTTTATAACATTTTTTGTATAAATAGTTCACATTTCGAAGTATTGAGTGTAAATTTTGGATTGCTAAAACACTTCTATAGATGTACTGATCTGAACCTGAGGTTTCTTTGTAAAATTTCCAATTCAACGGACTGGATTGAGCAATAAAGAGATTATATTACAGGATTCATGTGTTGGGCCACTTCACTGAAGTACTTTCAATTGTTCTTTTTTTTTTATCTGAAGTTTTCACAATACTAGCATGTTTTCTAAATCTAAATGTATAACAAGAATTTTATTTCAGAATATGTTTAACCACTTTTTCTTGAATTGTTATGTCATTTTCATGTTTTCTAATGATATCTAGATTAGGGAATTCTTAATTGCTCTCTAGTTTCGATTGACCTCTGTCTTTTCACTCATTATCTGGATCTGAGAACCCTTAATTGCTCTCTCATCCTAATTGAAACCATTTTCACCATCAGCCTAAGGATCTGAAGTTACTCAGTTATATTTCCCTATGAACACTTCCCTTTAGAACCTTGATTCTGATCTGACTTCTTGATACATTGACTCCATTAGCCCAATGGAATTCATACCTACATATATCCATCTGAACTAGTGATTCCACCACTAAACCAAAACCAAAATCAAATCCCTAGTAATCCTACATAACTAACCTAAAATCAACAAAGATAAATTAGATAGAGAGAGCCCTCTCTGAGCATTATGAAGGCTACATCCCAAGGCTTAAAATTAGGTTTGTAGTTACCTCTAATATTCTTTAAACCAAAATATACACAACCCTTGAGAATTATTGGAGTGATAACATGCTGCATAGTCAAAGTTTGTACAGGAGTTACAGTCCGAGATATGCTCCTCCACAGAGAAGAATCCGAGCACCCGCAGTCCGAGTATATAGCCTGCACAGATCATAGAATGTATCACCACTGAAACTATTGCACAGTAAAGTTTTTCCAACAGCCCAAGATATGTTCCTTGTTAGGGTCCTATAAATATAGGATTCATAATTTTGATTTGACTTTGTTAAAAACTTGAAATATTGTACATACCTTTTCTTTCTGCAAATGTATTCCCAAATTAAAAAATTAAAAGAGGGTATGTCCTAAAAGAACAATCAAAGGACAAAAATAAACAAAGATCAGAAGAATATTAAATATGAACCCCATCAAAAATAGATCATGAAAGTGTTGAAAGTTTAAATTCCACTACTATTAGTTTACTTTTGCAAAATAAAATTGTGTGCAGCTTGTCCTAAATGCCACAATCCATGAGGGTCAAACAACTTAAACTTGACCTCTCATGCATTAAATTTAATGTTGATAGATAGAGAATAAAGATCTAGCCAAACAGTTTAACCTTGGTAGATCAATAGTTAAAATAGAGAATAATAAGGAGCTCAACAGTTTAATCTGAGCCCTTGGATGAAATAAGGTTATAATTGGATAGTTTCCTATTTTAAAAGAAAAATGAATAAGGGTTTGCAAGCTCAAATGCACCCATGTAAATGAAGAAAAAAAGTTAGGGTAGCAGATGGGTAGGAAAAAGCAATTTCACAAGGCATAGATAAACATCATTTGACATATTACTAATTTCCCTCCCCACAATGTGTTCCAGTACTAAATCCTTCAGTCATAAAGGCTCAGAGCATTTATCTGACTTTTGGTGGGACCGGACCCACGACTTAATGATTGATTGGCACTAAAGTATTGGAATCCCCTTCATAAAAACCCTTCCCCTTCATAAAAAATCCCTTTTCCCCTTCATCATCCATTTTCCTTTGCAAAAATCCCCTTTTCCTAAATTTAAAACACAATTTACCTCGGAAAAGTAAAAACCCTTAACTAATTCCTTTCTTCATACAAAAAAACCCACAAAAATGCTTTTTTGCCTAATTTTAAGTGTTAAATGTTATGTTGGGCCTCACAATGATGAAATCCCGCTTAAAAAAAATATGTTTTACACTATGCTTAGTGTATTTGGTCTTTCTGCAAATACATTTCATATTAACATTTAACTTAATATTTTAATTCCTGTATATTCCCTTATCCCGTATTATATTAATTCATTTTATTTTAAATTCCCAACCCAAATTTTAATTATAACCTATAGCTATAATCTGCACATGTGATGAATATTGGTCCCACTACCCCCGACAGTTTTATTTACATACACTCGCCCCCATTTTTTTCTTAAAACATTAATCCCAGCATATAAATATCACCCCGACTATGTATTGAAATGTTAAATTTTAATACATAAATAACCCTCCAACACCATTAAAAAAAAACCTGGGCCCCACTCCCATTACCCTGCAGTTCCATCATTAAATCTCGACCATTCACTCTATGTCATCAGATCCGACAGTGCAAATCTCCCATTGCAAATTTAATAGCGCGATCATTAAACAAATTCAAATTTGAGATAAAATTTGTTTTGCCATTTTCTCTCCCCTCTGCGCGCCAGAATTCTGTTGGATCGCATCGATACAATGAATACCATTTACCATCTATCGAGCTTGTGATAGCCACCCAAAAGCACTCTTCCCCTATGCAGTAAAACCACCCTTCATTTAAATTACCTTCCCCCATCCTCTTACCTCTCATTTTCGCTATGTAATCCTCCAAAAACCATCTTTCCACTATGCGCTGTGTTAAAACCATTCAACTACCTCTCCACTCTGTGCTAGGTACTAAATCAATGCGAAAATCCTTAAAAGAAAACAGTGTTAAAGCTCCATAACTGTGCAAAAGGATAAAAATTGTTTCAAAAACCCATTCTTAAGAGCCATTACCAACAAAATGGAACTTCGCTTCAATTCAAAACCATTTTTTACAGTCTTGACCCTTCATCAAACCCATAATCCCTCCTCGTAGACATGTATTTTATTAATGAAATTTTTTTTTTTGCAGGTTAGTAGCAAAAGGAGAATTGGCATAAACAGTTTAATACTAGCTAAAGTTGTTTACTCCTAAAAAACTTACAAAGAAATGAATTTTAAATGATATTCCTTAACAAAGGATTCCAAGCAGCAGAATAGAAAGAAGTCATTTACGCAGAGAGAGATAAATTTGCACAGTGAATGGTAAAAGTAAAATAAAAATTCACAGTGACAGTCAAAACAGAACAGTGAAAGAGCATCAGAGTTAAAGTGTATCAGATAGAAGTCAGGGTGAAAGTCAAATCAGGAAAAACAAAGCAGTCAAGGTAAAACAGTAAAATTAAATACAGAGGCAGTAATGGTTAAAAAGAGATGAAAACACTTTCACCAACTACAATGAATTTAATCCAAAGTAAAAGAAAAAATAGTTAAAAGAACAATAAGGTTAACAGATGAAAACAGAACAGGAAAGGACATTTTCTAGAAATTTCCTGTTTAAGTCATAGTTTTGCAGAAACTATTGTGGCTAATCCAAGCTGAATTTTGCAAAACTGGAGGAGTTTTATGTTCCTAAGAGGCCAATATACAAAAATCTATCTCACTTTTTACACAGGTATTAAATAATGAGAGATACATTCACATCTTCACAGCCTATTTTTTCAGATTATGCAAAATTATTTTTTACACATCTTTTTGCAGAGCCTATTTTGAACAATTGGAGTGGAATTCTAGGAAACTGAGAGAGTTTTATCTCAAAAACATATTTATCAACAATAACCTCTTTCACTTTTTATATATCTATCTCGAATTGAGAAATACAAAGGTATCACTGGACCCTCATTTTGCAGAATTTCTGGAGTAAAATGCACAAAGGAAGGAGACAGTTAGTGACTTGGAACTCTCATCATCAACTAAGAGTTGATATCAAATTCGAATTTCTCTTCTTTTGTCACCATCAATCCATAAAAATAGTGTCAAATAGATTCATTAGTTTTGAGTGTCCTTTTATTAAGTTCTATTTATGTAAAACGGTTTAAGATATTTGTAAACCAATATTGATATTTTTTCAAGATATTATAGTTTAGAATTTGTATAAATACTTCATCATTTGCAGTATTGAGTGTGGAATAAATTGCTGAAGATTTCTATAGTCAATTTTTCTATACCTGAAGGGTTTTTGTGCCAATTTTCAAGTCAACGGGCTGGATCAAATCAATAAAGCATCATATTCCAGGATTCATGTGTTGGGCCACTTAAGTGAAGTAATTTCTTCTGTTATTTGTTAAATCTTCTTATGTTTTCCATTCATACATAAATGTGTTCTAAATTTTAATGTGAGATCGAGAAAAAATATATCATAATTTGTTAAAAGCACTCTGTTATTTATTGGTTTTCATTTTAATGTTTTATGTTGATATCCAGACTAGGGAACCCTTAATTTATCCCTAATTTTGATTGACCCCTACCTCTTCATTCCTTATCTGGATCAAAGAATCCTTTATTGCTCTTTATCCCAATTAAACCACTTCACCAATCAGCCTCAAATATCCTGAGCGACTCTGCTATCTTGCCCTGAAAATATTTGAATTTAGACCTTGATCATGATTTGTTTGCTGACACATTGACTCCATTTGCCCAATGGAAAAAGAGATCTATCACTTTCCATCTCAGTAAGTGATTTTTTCCCACCAAACCAAGCCAAACCCCAAAACCAATTTTCCCTATATAACTAGCCTAAAATCAAATATAAAAACCAAGTTAAATCTTATAGAGAGAGCCCTCTCTGAGCATTAGGAAGGCTAGATCCTAAATCTTAAAAGTAGTTTTGTGGTTACCTCAGTGAGTTCTTTCTTTAACCTTGGGAAATTACTGAGTGATAACATATTGGCAACTCCGCTGGGGAAACTAACATTTTCTTCAGAAATATTTTACAGATTCAGATCTGATCTATGATGGTGAATAGTGATTAGACACACAAAGGTTAAAATCATCCACCTGGAAACTCCAAATGAATTTCAAATCAAGACTCCACTCGAGGAATGAACCTGAAAGAACAATATGGAAAGATCCGGCTTTCAACTTGGATCTTAATCTAAGTCATTATGTTCTTTCTCATTAAGAAATTTTTTCAATGTATATTTTATTTTAGAGAAGATCTTAGATTATTTTTTAATTATTTTCCTTTAAAGATTATAAATACTAATTCTCCTAATCTGTTTGAGCATTTTTCTTCTGAATCCTATAATGATCATTTTCAAATTAATAAACCTCAAATAATCAAGACTGATCTTACAATCCCTATCATATTCCTGTACCTTGTAAAGTTCCTGATAGATATAAGCCCCTCATTTTAACTCCTGTACTCCATAATTTCCTTGATAACTATTACAAATTTCTTCCCAGGTTTGATGGAGAAAATAATAACATCACTGCCCAAAAAAATATTCAAGGTTTTGAGTATTATCTGGACCTATTTGAGATTGATGAAGATGATGTTAAAATCAGACTTTTTTCTCTTTATTTACAAAATAGAATAAAGAGTTGGTTCAAGAATCTTCCTAATGCAAGCATCTCAAATGTCTAGTAGTTTGTCAATTTTTTTCTTAACAGATGGATAATTAAATTCAAACTTTTTGTGATCATAGAAGAATATAATCAGTTAAAAAGACATCCAAATGAAACAATACAACAATTTTCTGACAAATTTAATCAAGTTTATTATTCAATGCCAGAAAATATAAGACCTCCTCATGATTCAGCTCTCTTGCATTATCCAAGTGCCTTTGATCCAGAAATAGAATTTCAGTTAAGAGAAAGAGATCCAGAAACACTTGTACAGATGCAAAACATTGCAGTTGATGTAGAAGTTAATCTGCAAATCAGAAAGGAAAAGTTGAAAACAGAAGAAGAGAAGAAAAACATTGCAGAGGTAAAACTTAGCCTTTTGGTAGGAAAACTAGATGAAAACATACAGAAGATCACCATGAAAGATGATTTTTTTGTTCAAAATCACTATGAAGGAATAGAAGAGGTTGATAGCCATGAAAAAATTCCTCCTAATTCCAATTATCAAAGATCAGAAAATGGATTTACAGATCAATATGTGGAAGAGGAATCTATTGATTTAATGTGTATGTTTAATCACATTCCTTCATTTAATGATTTGCCTTGCTATGATCAATATGATGACAATTAGTCTCAGATCATATTTCAGTTTGCAGAAAAAGGTGTAAATTCAGTTCAAGAGTTTTCAGTCACAGCATATGCATGTTTGGGATTGGCCCAATGGATCAGGCTACTAGTCTATGGTGTTCTTGACATCTCATAAGGAGATGGCATCCCCATGTGAAGCTGCTGTTAGGGTCCTATAAATATAGGATTCATAATTTTGATTTGACTCTGTTAAAATCTTGAAATATTGTACATACCTTTGCTTTCTAGAAATGTATTCCCAAATTAAAAAATGAAAAGAGGGTATGTCCTAAAAGAACAATCAAAGGACAAAAAGAAACAAAGATCAAAAGAATATTAAATATGAAGCCCATCAAAAATAGATCATGAAAGTGTTTCACGTTTAAATGCCACTACTATTATTTTACTTTTGCAAAATAAGATTATGTGCAGCTTGTCCTAAATGCCACAATCCATGAGGGTCAAACAGCTTAAACTTGACCTCTCATGCATTAAATTTAATGTTGATAGATAAAGAATAAAGATCTAGCCAAATAGTTTAACCTTGGCAAATCAATAGTTAAAATAGAGAATAATAAGGAGCTCAATAGTTTAATCTGAGCCCTTGGATGAAATAAGGTTAGAATTGGATAGTTTCATGTTTTAAAATAAAAATGAATAAGGGTTTGCAAGCTCAAACGCACCCATGTAAATAAATAAAAATGTTAGGGTAGCAGATGGGTAGGAACAAGCAGTTTCACAAGGCATAGATAAACATCATTTGACATATTACTAATTTCCCTCCCCACAATGTGTTCCAGTACTAAATCCTTCAGTCGTTAATTCTCAAAGCATTTATCTAACTTTTGGTGGGACCAGACCCACGGCTTAATGACTGATTGGCACTAAATTATTGGAATCCCCTTCATAAAAACCCTTCCCCTCCATAAAAATCCCTTTTCCCCTTCATCATCCATTTTCCTTTTCAAAAATCCCCTTTTCCTAAGTTTAAAACACATTTTACCTAGGAAAAGTAAAACCCCCTTAACTAATTCCCTTCTTCATAAAAAAATACCCAAAAAAACCCACAAAAATGCTTTTTGCCTAAGTATAAGTGTTAAATGTTATTTTGGGCCTCACAAAGATGAAATCTCGCTTAAAAAACATATGTTTTACACTATTCTTAGTGTATTTTGCCTTTCCACAAATGTATTTCATGTTAACATTTAACTTAATATATTAATTCTCATATATTCCCTTATCTAGTATTATATTAATTCATTTTATTTTATATTCCCAACCCAAATTTTAATTATAACCTATAGTTATATTCCGCACATGTGATGAATACTAGTCCGACTACCCCCAACATTTTTATTTACATACACCCATCCCCATTTGTTTATTAAAACATTAATCCCCGCATATAAATATCACCCCGACTATGTATTGAAATGTTAAATTTTAATACATAAATAACCCTCCAACACCATTAAAAAAAAACGTAGGCCCCGCGCCGATTACCCCGCAGTTCCATCATTAAATCTTGACCATTCACTCTATGTCATCAGATCCAACGGTGCAAATCTCCCATCGCAAATTTAATAGCACGATCATTAAACAAATTCAAATTTGAGATAAAAGTTATTTTGCCATTTTCTCTCCCCTCCACGCACCAGAATTCTGTTGGATCGCATCGATACACAAAATACCATTTATCACCTGTCGAGATTGTGATAGCCACCCAAAACCACTCTTCTCCTATGCAGTAAAACCACCCTCCATTTAAATTACCTTCCCCCCTCCACTTACCTCTCGTTTTCGCTATGTCATCCTTCGAAAGCCATCTTTCTGCTATGCGTTGTGTTAAAACCATCCAACTACCTCTCCACTCTATGCTAGGTACTAAATCAATGTGAAAATCCCTTAAAAAAAATGTGTTAAAGCTCCAGAACTGTGCGAAGGGATAAAATTTGTTTCAAAAACCCATTCTTAAGAGCCATTACCAACAAAATGGAACTCCGCTTCAATTCAAAACCATTTTTTACAGTCTTGGCCCATCATCAAAGCCATAATCCCTCCTTGTAGACCTAGATTTGATTAATGAAATGTTTTGTTTTGTAGGTTAGTAGCAAAAGGAGAATTGGGATAAACAGTTTAATACTAGTTAAAGTTGTTTACTCCTAAAAAACTTACAAAGAAATGAATTTTAAATGATATTCCTTAACAAAGGATTCCAAGCAGAAAAATAGAAAGAAGTCATTTACGTGGAGAGAGATAAATTTTCACAGTGAATGGTAAAAGTGAAATAATAATTCACAGTGACAGTGAAAACAGAACAGTCAAAGAGCATCAGAGTTAAAGTGTATCAGATAAAATTCAGAGTGAAAGTCAAATCAGAAAAAAACAAAGTAGTCAAGGTAAAACAATAAAAGTAAATACAGAGGCAGTAATGGTTAAAAAGAGATGAAAACACTTTCACCAAAAACAATTATTTTTATCCAAAGTAAAAGAAAAAACAGTTCAAATAACAATAAGGTTAAAAGATGAAAACAGAGCAGGAAGGGACATTTTCCGGAAATTTCCTGTTTAAGTCATAGTTTTGCAGAAACTATTATGGTCAATCCAAGATGAATTTTTCGAAACTGGAGGAGGTTTATGTTCCTAAGAGCCCAATATACAAAATGTTATATCACTTTTTACATAGGTATTAAATAATGAGAGATACATGCACATCTTCACAGCCTATTTTTTCAAATTGTGCAAAATTATGTTTTACACATCTTTTTTCAGAGCCTATTGTAAAACATTAGAGTGGAATTTTAGGAAACTGAGAGAGATTTATCTCAAAAACATATTTATCAACGATAAAGTCTTTCACTTCTTATATATCTATCTTGTATTGAGATATACAAAGGTATCACTGGACCCTAATGTTGCAGAATTTCTAGAGTAAAATGCATAAAGGAGGGAGACATTTAGTGACTTGGAAGCCTCATCATCAACTAAGAGTTGATATCAAATTCAAATTTATCTTCCTTTGTCACCATCAATCCATAAAAATAGTGCCAAATAGATTCATTAGTTTTGAGTGTCCTTTTATTAAGTTCTATTTATGTAAAATAGTTTGAGATATTTGTAAACCAATCTTGATATTTTTTCAAGATATTCTAGTTTAGAATTTGTATAAATACTTCATCATTTGCAGTATTGAGTGTGGAATAAATTGCTAAAGATTTCTATAGTCAATTTTTCTGTACCTGAAGGGTTTTTGTGCCAAGTTTCAAGTCAGCAAACTGGATCAAATTAATAAAGCATCATATTTCAGGATTCATGTGTTGGGCCACTTAAGTGAAGAACTTTCTTCTGTTATTTGTTAAAATTTATTATGTTTTCCATTCATACATAAATGTGTTCTAAATTTTAATGTGAAATCAGGAAGTGATATATCAGAATTTGTTAAAAGCACTATGTTATTTACTGGTTTTCATTTTAATGTTTTCTGCTGATATCCAGACTAGGGAACCCTTAATTTATCCCTAATTTCGATTGACCCCTACCTCTTCATTCCTTATCCGGATAAAAGAATCCTTGATTTCTCTTTATCCCGATTAAACCACTTCACCAATCAACCTCAAAGATCTTGAGTGACTCTGCTATCTTACCCTGAAAATATTTGACTTTAGACCTTGATCCTATTCTATTTTCTTGACACATTGACTCCATTTGCCCAATAGAAAAAGAGATCTATCACTATCCATCTTAGTAAGTGATTTTTTCCCACCAAACCAAACCAAATATCAAAACCAAATTGCCCCATATAAATAGCCTAAAATCAAACATAAAAACAAAGTTAAATCTTATACAGAGAGCCCTCTCTGAGCCTTAGGAAGGCTAGATCCTAAAGCTTGAAAGCAGGTTTGTGGTTACCTCTAATATCCTTAAAACTATAAAATTAAAATCTTACAAATTTGGGAATTATTAGAGTGATAAAATTCCTCCACAGAAAATAATCTGAGCACCCATAGTCCCAGTATACAGCCTACACAAATCCGAGAATGTATCACCACTGAAACTGCAGCAAAGTAAAGGATTTTCAATAGCTCGAGCTACTTTAGCAGGTGATGTAATAAAAGATCCGAGTTCAGTCACATAAATCCGAGTTTCACAGGAGTTGCATTCCGAATTTTTATGACTGTTAGTGGATCGAAAGTATATATATCTTCTACAAAGGATGCCCAATCCAAATAGATGACGTTTTTTGACACCAAAATAGACCTGCGATGGTTAAGTATTGGGTTGTTCTTCTCCTTAAGGGTTTATGAGATGTGAACCTTTTCTTTTCTCTGTGTTATAACCTCTTCACCGAGCTGCTTATTCAAAATGGAGGTCCGAAGGTGTATTTATAGAGATTTTCTTGCTATGAGCTGAAGGGACACGTCAATTATATTGAGGCCGACATGAGAGACCTACCACATGTCGGCTCAGGGACCAGATACATACCCTTGACTTGAAAAATCTATTTCTCCCAAACTATTTGGAATTTTGGGCCAAGTAAGAGCTCATATGAGAGCTAAAATTATGCTCCAAATGATGGTGAAGGTTTCATAGAAAAATGTTTCCTCCAAGGTAGTGAAAAATATTTTTTTAATGTGACTGGTCTTTTACAAGTGCAAAAATAGAGGTAGGAAAAATTTCTAGGGGTTCTTTATGGTTTTGAATATCCTTCTTTATCATAAGGTTACTACGCCATAGTGATATGTGTCTTCATGAGTCCTCCATCATCATTCATCATCATCAAGCATCTTATTTCCATCAATGACGACTTAGATTAACAATCTCCCCCTTTGTCATTGGATGGAAACATTTTTCTTCTCTCCCCCTTTGACATCAATGGAAATGGGGTGCCAATGTGCTCCCCCCGTCATGCTGCTCCCCCTCTCATACTACCCCCCCCCCCCCCCCCCCGACATGCGACTTGATCTAATGTGATGCAAGAGCAGTGACCCCCATCTTTTGGCAAAGATACTCAAATGCTTCTCGTGGAAGGGATTTTGTAAAGATATCTGCAATTTTCTCTTTTGTATTGACATATTCCAACTTGATATTTTGTTCAACAACTTGTTCACGAAGAAAGTGGTATTTGATTGGAATATGTTTGGTCTTTGAGTGCATTATCGGATTCTTTAAAAGACTAATAACGCCAGTGTTGTCACAAAAAATAGTGATTTTTTGCTTAGTTTCTATGTTCACATCCTTCAAAGCTTCCTTCATCCATAGAATTTGTGTACAACAATTAGCATCAGCTATATATTCGGCTTCAGTTGTAGAAAGAGATATAGATGATTGTTTTTTGTTGAGCCAAGATACAAGACAATCTCCCATAAAGAATGCATTTCCATTGGTACTTTTTCAATCATCCACGCTTCCGGCCCAATCAGCATCAGAGTAAGTTGTCACAATAAGAGTTGATCTCTTAGGATACCAAAGACCCATATCAGTCATTCCTTTTAGATATCTGAGAATTCTTTTTACCACTGCTAGATGGGATTGTTTATGAATTGACTGAAATCTTACTTTTGTTCCCACTCCTTGCATAATATCTGGCCTTGTAATAGTAAAGTATAGGATAGCTCCAATTATTGACCTGTAAAGAGTCGCATCTATAAGAGGGGTATCATCATCTTTACTTAATTTACAATTTGTGGTCATCAGTGTGCTCATAGGTGCACAATCTTCCATCCCATATCTTTTGAGCATGTATTTAAGATATTTTTCTTGAGATATAAACATGCTTATTTGTTGCCCAAGAAAGTAAGACATCTCACCAATCATTGACATCTCGAATCTTTTGGACATATTTCAAGCAAATTCATGGCTCATTTCTTCATCATTGCTAGCAAATATTAGATCATCAACGTATACAAGAGTGATCAGAAGTTTTTCCTTGTCCATCTTCATGTGCAGATTTCTACCTGCTACTCCCTTTTTGAAACCTTCTTGTTGCAGATAGTGATCCAACTTTGCATACCATGCTCTAGGGGCTTGTTTTAATCCATACAAGGCCTTTTTCAGTTTGCATACAAAGTATTTTCCTTCAGCAAGATCAAATCCCTCTGGTTGCTCCATGTAAACTTATTCCTTGAGATCTCCATTCAGGAATGTTGATTTTACATCAATTTGATAAACCTTGAATCCTTTTGATCAAGTAAATACCAAAAACATTCTTATGGCTTTCAATACAGCTACTAGTGCAAAGGTTTCTTCGAAGTCAATTCCTTCAATTTGTGAGTATCCTTTGCAGACAAGTCTGGCTTTATTTCTGATGATTTGCCCATCTTCATTCATCTTGTTTTTTAATACCCATTTTGCTCCAAATATATTTTTATCTTTTGGGCGAGGTACCAGCTCCCAAGTCTCATTCTTTTCGATTTGAGACATTTCTTCTTCCATGGCCTTTATCCAATAAGGATCTTTAGTTGCTTGAAAAAAAATGTCAGGTTCTATTAAAGATAATAGAGAAACATCATATTTTCTTGGAGTGTTTGTCGTCCTTCTTCGAGTTTTAATTCCTTCATCTATATTTCCAATAACCTATTCTTCCGGATGATGTTTTTAAATAAATTTTATCTTAGAAGGAGTTTTGAAGGTTCAATTTGAGGTTCTCCATTCTCCTCATCTATTTCAGGTTCTTCTTCTTCACTTTTTTCAAAGAAAGGCTCATCTTCATGATCTTCAATTCTCTTTTCTGGAAGGCCTTCATCAATATTCACATTAATGCTTTCCACTATTCTCCATAAATGATTGTTGTAACATTTGTAAGCTTTGCTTCTTTTGGAGTATCCAGAAATATTCCTTTGTCAACCCTAGAATCAAATTTTCCTCGTGAGTCATTGTTTATTTTTATGAATCATTTGCTTCCAAAAATCCTGAAATATTTTACTGAAGCATGTCTTCCTTTCCATAATTCATAAGGATTTTTTTCATTATTTAGTTTTATTTGAGTTCTATTTAAGGTATCAACTGTCGTCCCAACTGCTTCTCTCCAAAATTTTGGTTGCAAATTAGTTGCTAGTAGCATTGTCCTTGTTATTTCTTGAATGGTTCGGTTCCTTCTTTCAACTACTCCATTCTTCTTAGGTGTTCCAGCAACAGAGAGTTATCTTTTGATTCCATGCTCTTTACAGAATTCATCAAATTATTTTGACATGAATTCTCCTCCTCTATCCGTTCTAAGACATTTAATCTTAGAGTCTTTCTCATTTTCAATGAGAGCTTTAAGATTCTTAAAACATTCAAATGCTTCGGATTTATATTTTATGAAATATATCCACATCATTCTAGTAAATTCATCAACAAATAGAGCAAAGTACCTTTCACCTTGAAGAGTTGGAGTTCTAGTTGGCCCACATAAATCTGCATGAATGATTTCCAGAGGTTTTGATGTTGATAACTCCTTAGTTTTGTGGCTAGTTTTGGTTTGCTTTCCATGTTTACATGGGCCACATACAACTTGATTTGGCTTGAAATTTTTTCAAATGTCCCAAACTACATTAATTTTGTTGATGTTGACCAGGTTATCAAAACTTGTATGCCCCAATCGCTTGTCCCATAACCAAATTTCATTTGTTTGACTTATGTAACATTTATCTCCTTGGATTTTATTGAGAATTTAAACATTATCTGGTGTTCTTACTCCTTTCGCCACAAGTTCTCCCGAGGATGAGTCTCTTATTTCACATTTTTTAGTATTGAAGACAACATTATGTCCTTGGTCACAAATTTGGCTAACACTTAAGAGATTGTGTTTGAGCCCTTCTACCAGCAAGGTATTTTGAGCCTGTCCTTGTCCATTGACAAGGGTAGCAGTTCCTTTTCCATTGATTTTAGCAGATCCACTTCCAAAGGATGCATTTCCATTTATCTTGTTCAATGAGATAAAATTATTTTGGTCACGTGTCATATGTCTTGAGCATCCATTATCCACGAACCAATGATTTTATTCACTATGAGCACATAGAGCTATGCCACATTTATCAGTTTTGAGATTTACGGTTTTAGCTTCCTCCCCTTTGAGAGGGAAATTATGTTCATTATGATCATAATTATTACATAATGAGCAAGACGGATCAAACTTAACCAAAGGATCAAAGGAATTGTAAGTTTTTATTTTTCTTTTCTCTTTAGGACCACGTAGTTGGTTTGTTTGATCTTTCAATCTTGGTACTTCATTCTTATGAGCCTTACAATGCTTAGCTTGATGCCCAAAGTTTTTACAATAGTAACAATACCCAAGAAAGATAGTTTGGTACCTGTTGTAATAGCCATAGCTTGAACCAACATTCTTCCTTGGAGTTGCTCTTTCTTCAATTCTTGGTTTTGAGATGGGGCTTTGTTCCTAACGAGATGAATTTTTTTCTTTTGGATGGCAAGAGAGTATGTCGGCATAACTCCTTGCATTATTCTTTGTGCTTGATGATTCTCCTTTGAAACGAATTCCAGATTTTTCATGTTGAGGTTTTTGAGTAATAAGAATGCGATCAAGTGCTAGAGAGCTTTGCCAACTCCTTTTTACTTGCTCTAATTCCTTTCTTAGATATATTATTTCAGCTTCACATTTTTCACAGATATCATCCTTCTCTTTTAGCTTATTGTTCAAGAAGTCTTCCCTTCTTTTTGCTTCCTCTTTTTCTATAATGAGAGAAATTATCTTCTTTCTTAGATTATCATTTTATTCAATGGCACTCATTAGCAATCTATCCATGTTTCCTTCATCTTCTAGTTATGAATCATCATCATTTGTAAATTCCATGAATAATGTTTCTTTTCTTCCAACATAGTTACTTTCCTCATCTGATTCATCATCACTTTCTTTGTGATGACGCATATTTCTAGTTGCTTTCTTTTTTATGACTACAAATTCATCTTCATCAGACTCATCTTGTTTGGAGAAGAAATTCTTCTTATTAAACCCTTTCTTTTTGTACATCATCCTTTTAGAGTCCTCTTCATCATAACTATTGTTGAGATTACAACAAGATGATGAGCTTAGTGAAAAGAGTCGCCTTCACTAAGTGGGCCCGCAGGCTATTTTTGGCGCAAGTCTATTTTGAGACATGTCGATCATATTCTATGAGTTGCAGGATGCTATTTGTGGATGGTTGGTCAAGTTGAAAAAAATAGATGGACTTCTATTTTTAGACATATTGGGCAGAATGTATTTTTAGATTGCCAGTCTAAAAATAGATATGTCTAATATTGTTAGCTCTTAATAATATTTGGACTCTAAACATTATCTTATTCTCTTGGAGCACTTCAGTTAAGTGCACAGATGTGGCACAGGAGCTGACAGAAGGAATTACGCTATTCCTGAGGGTTAAGTGGGGCTATTGCATGGATACTTCAGTTAGAACTCATGTGACAGAGTTTGGTGGAGTTCTTGAGGTAGTTGGTGGAGTTGTGTTCAGTTTAACTCAGTTAGACACAGTTGAGCTAGTTGTATCTAGTCTAACTGATTGATACACTAGTGAGAGTGGTGTGAATTAATTATTAATTAATTCACTAAATATTAACACATTAATCAACTGAAGAATACATCAGTTAACTACAGTGCATCGACAGTTTCAGTGGAGACCAGTGGAGAGGTAGGTGAAAGAGCAGGTTGACTATCAGTTGTGACTATAGTGTTGCATGATTTGCAACACCCAGTGATTGGAGATGCCAATGAGGATTGTGTGAGCAAGGCTGGACCAATTCAAGTTCATTTAGAGCCAATATTCAGCAGGGATTGCGCGTAGAGGCAGGCTAGCAGGTGGCATAGATCGGTGCATGGATTTGCTAGATCGGGCATGATTAGTGTGTAGCGATTGTATTGTACTAAGAGCTTGATATGATCAGATTTGTATGAGGATTGTTACATGATATCTATGACATATATTATATACAGATAGTTGGGGTTTTTAGCTTCAGGCTTTCCCGTTAAAACACTGTGTTCATATGTGTGAATTTTTATGGTTTCAATGTGTGCATGCAATTGATTTAATTTCCGCAAGTAATGATCAATGGTGGAATAATTTTGTATTGTGCATGAAGTCAAATAGTGTATGATCAGGAGAATATTAGATGTATAACGCATTAGTTATATAATTTCTACATGTTATCTAAGCTATATTGATCATTGGAGCAATTGCAAAGCATTGAAGCAGTTGAGTTTTGTGCTGGTGGAATTCGAATTTGCAACAATGTTTTCTTGGTGTCGAAGTTGAGATGTCTTTCAAAGGATTGCGATTGGAGTATGCCCTTGAGGGCAGCTCGAATTATATTTCATTGAAGGAGAGGATGGAGGCAGTGCTGGAGGATAATGGTTTGAAGGAGTTCATAGGTGCAAGAATTCCAAAACCTGCTTCTAGCAATGCTGCCACACTTGATGCATGGCAAAAGAAGACTGAAAAATGTCGAAGGATTCTGTTGGAAGGTGTGAAGGATCACATAGTGTCCAGCCTTCATGGTAAAGCTTCTCCATTATTGGTGTGGAAAGCTTTGACAGACTTTTTCCAAAGCAAGAGCGACAAGAGGAAGTTGGCGCTCAAGGATAAGCCCAGGAAAATAAAAATGGAGAAAGGCGATAGTATACCCAAGTACCTCACAAAGTTTTTCCAGTGCAGGGATGAGCTGACAAGTGTGGGGGTTATTGTAGATGAAGAGGACTTGGTGAGCTTGGCTCTCCTTGGGCTTCCGAAGAGTTGGCATTCCTATGAGGATTCTGTCAATGGTCGAGAGAAACTACCGGGACGGGAGCGACTTTGGTCGGATCTTGTGCAGGAGGAGATAAGGCGAAGTACCAGGGACAGATCTTCATCGAAGAATGAAGATGAATAAAATTACACTTTGGCTGCTGAATCAAGGAAGGGGAAGAGCAAGAAGAATACTTCTCAATCCAGTGCGAAAGGCAAGAAGCAGGACATGTCCAAGGTGAAGTGCTTTCACTGTCACCAACATGGACATTACGCCACTAATTGTCCACATAAGAAGAAAAATAATCAGGCTACTGGATTTGCAGCTAGAGAGGCCTTAGCCTCGCAGTTTGAGCTGGATTTTTCGCTGATCGCGTGCTTGGTCTCAAGTATGATGGGTTCAGTGTGGTTTCTTGATAGTGGTGCGTCTTTCCATATGACCGAAGACAAATATTTTTTTACTGATCTGGATGAGAAGGATCTTGGAGTGCACATCGAGATGGGCGATGATGGTAGATACAGTGCGACTGGTATCGGGACCATTTCCTTTGAGAGGGAGTCTGGCAAACCTTTCATCTTGAAGGATGTCATGCATGCTCCAAGATTGAAGAAGAATCTGATCTATGTGGCAATGTTGGTAGACAAGGGATATTATGTCGTCTTTAGCGAGGGAAAGGCTTTCCTGCGCAATAAGGCAACTGGTGAAACCCGGAGGATAGGGGTTCGAGTTAAGAACCTTTATCAGTTGCAGGTAGATGGCTGCACAGCAATGGCATGCAAGGCAGAAGGAGTGGTGAGCCGGGATGAGGGCGAGCTATGGCATAGGAGATTGGGCCATCTTCACCATGGTGCTTTGAAAATTTTGCACCAAATTTCTACCAGGCTTCCCAAAGGTACACTTGTGCAGTCAGATCAGTGCAAGGGATCTACTTTGGGAAAATTTGTGAAAGCCACCTTTCATGAGAAGGATAGTCGCGCCACGACGATCCTTGAGAGAATTCACACAGACGTGTGTGGACCTTTCTCAGTAGCTTCGATAGCAAAGCACAGGTATTATGTGATCTTTGCTGATGATTTTTCTCGTAAGTGTTGGATCTTCTTCATGCAGAAGAAGAGCGAGACATAATCAAAGTTCTGTGAGTTCAAGGCACTGGTTGAGAAAGAATCAGGGAAGCAGGTGAAGGCTCTTAGGAGCGATAATGGTGGTGAATTCATCTTTGGCGAATTCAAGGAATTTTGCAGCGCAAAAGGAATTCGAAGAGAGCTCATAGCGCCTCGTAACCCACAGCAGAATGGGGTCGTGGAGCGAAAGAACAGAACGATCGTGGGTGCTGCACGGGCGATGTTGCATGATCAGGGCCTTCCCATACACTTGTGGGCTGAAGCTTGCAATACTGCGGTTTATGTGCAAAACCGTTGTCCTCATAGAGTAATTGGAATGAGTACACCCAAAGAGGCATTTTCTGGTAAGAAGCCTGATATTTCTCATTTGAATATTTTTTGCTCACCTGTTTACATTATGTGACGAAGGATGCTAGGAAGAAGCTGGAGCCGACTGCAGAGGTTGGGATATTTATGGGGTACATAGAAACACCCCACAACTATCATGTGTATTTGCCAGACAATCGGAAGACTGTTGCGCGATGGGATATCAAATTTCATGAGGAGAAATCCATGAAATGTTCGCTTGAGAGGGAGCCACACTTGCATGCAGATGAGGAGCTATTAGTTCCTAAGGATGAGCCTCAGGATGTGGATCAGCCATAAGAGGAGGTTCATGGAGTGGAAGAAACCACTAATGCAGCGCCAACCATCAGAGGGAAGAAGCGCACGACAGAAGCTGAGCGACTGAATCTTGATGCAGAGAAGATTGTAGGAGCACCTACATCATAGTGCAGACAGAGACAGTCACCTGACCAATATACTGGATACATGGCTCTGATGAGCAAGTGTATCGTGATAGAACCATCCTCTTTCGAGGAAGCTGTGGAGGACCCTGCATGGGTAGATGCCATGGTGGAAGAGTATGATTCGATTGTCAGAAACAGTGCATGGGAGATTTTCCCAAGGCCGGAAGGGAATTCAGCGGTAGGTTCGAGATGGATCTACAAAGTGAAGAAAGCTGCTGACGGGAGCGTTGAGAAGTACAAGGCAAGATTTTTTTCCCGGGGCTTCTCACAGATTGAAAAGATCGACTATGAGGAAACCTTTGCACCTGTCGCAAGGTATTCTTCCATACGAAGCATCCTAGCTCTCTCAGCGCAGATGGGATTCCACAATCATCAGATGGATGTGAAGACTACGTTCCTCAACGGAGTCATTGAGGAGGAGATGTACATAGAGCAGCCCGAAGGTTTCAAGATCTTCAGCAGCGAGTCACATGTGTGCAGGCTCAAAAGAGCGTTGTATGGGTTGAAACAAGCACCTCGTGCTTGGTACACATGGATAGACAGTTATTTCACCAGTCTTGGATTCACCAAGAGTGAGGCGGATCCAAACCTATACCAGATTGTGGTGGAGGGTAAGTTGCTAATCATTGTACTTTATGTAGATGATTTGATTTTGACGGGTGATGAACAGTTGATACTCTCATGCAAGGCTGATCTTGCAAAAGAGTTTGAGATGAAGGACTTGGGCCTCCTTCATTATTTCCTGGGATTGGAAATTTGGCAGCGCAGTGATGGACTGTTTGTGTCTCAAGGCAAGTATGCCCAAGAGATACTGGAGAAGTTCAACATGCAAGGCTGCAAGCCTATTGACACTCCTCTTCCTGGTGGTTGGAGGAAATAAGATACTACATCGGTAGAGGTAGTGGATGCCACTGTTTATCGACAGTTGGTTGGTTTGCTCATGTATCTAGTCAATACACGACTAGACATATGCTACATTGTTAACCAGCTTTCACAAGCTATGGTTAAGCCTACCAAGCTCTTTTGGAAGGCAGGGAAGCATGTATTAAGATATCTCAGAGGCACATCGGGATATGGATTATGGTACAGACAGTCCGATGAGGTGAAGCTGCATGGCTTCACGAATGCAGATTGGGCAGGGAGCCAACAGACAGAAAGAGCACATCTGGAGGGATTTTCAGTATCAGGTCAATATCAGTTTCTTGGTACAGCAGGAAGCAGAGATCCGTGCCACTCAGTTCAGCAAAGGCCGAGTACATGGTAGCAATTTTGGCTGCATGCGAGGCTATATGGATGAGGAAGATCCTGGTCAGGTTGTTCGGTTCACATTTAGATCCTACTGTGATATATTGTGATAATCAGAGTTGCATCAAACTCTCAGTTAATCCAGTATTTCATGATAGATCTAAACACATTGACATTCGGTATCATCATATCAGAGATTGTGTGCAGCAGAAGATCATGTTACTTTCTTACATTCCTACGGAGGATCGTGATGCAAATAGGATGCCGATATCTTCACGAAGGCGCTCATCACCAGAGTAGTAATTCATCAATACAAAAGGTGGACTGGGGTGAAGTATAATCCCTATCTTGTTGAGAGGGAGTGTTGAGATTCAACAAGATGATGAGCTTAGTGAAAATCAGTCGCCTTCACTAAGTGGGCCCACAGGCTATTTTTAGGTGCAAGACTATTTTTAGACATGGTGATCATATTTCAGAAGTTGCAAGATGCTATTTGTGGATGGTTGGTCAAGTTGAAAAAAAAATATGAAATTACATTTGTAGAATATTGGGTGGAATCTATTTTTAGATTTCCAGTCTAAAAATAGATATGTCGAATATTATTAGCTCTTAATAATATTTGGACTATAAACATTATCTTATTCTCTTGGAGCACTTCAGTTAAGTGCACAGATGTGGCACAGGAGCTGACAAAAGGAATTACGTTATTCCTAAGGGTTAAGTGGAGCTATTGCATGGAGACTTCAGTTAGAACTCATGTGACAGAGTTTGGTGGAGTTATTGAGGTAGTTGGTGGAGTTGTGTCCAGTTTAACTCAGTTAGACACAGTTGAGCTAATTGTATCTAGGCTAACTGATTGATACACTAGTGAGAGTGGTGTGAATTAATTATTAATTAATTCACTAAATATTAACTCATTACTCAATTGAAGAATACATCAGTTAACTACAGTGCATGGACAGTTTCAGTGGAGACAGTGGAGAGGTAGGTGAAAGAGTAGGTTGACTATCAGTTGTGACTATAGTGTTGCATGATTTGCAACACCCAGTGATTAGAGATGCCAATGAGGATTGCGTGAGCAAGGATGGACCAATTCGAGTTCATTCAGAGCCAATATTCAGCAGGGATTGCGCAGTAGAGGCAGGCTAGTAGGTGGCATAGATCGGTGCATGGATTTGCTAGATCGAGCATGATTAGTGTGTAGCGATTGTATTGTACTGAGAGCTTGATATGATCATCTTTGTATGAGGATTGTTACCAGATCTCTATGACATATATTATATACATATAGTTGGGGTTTTTAGCTTCAGGCTTTCCCGTTAAAACACTATGTTCATATGTGTGAATTTTTATGGTTTCAATGTGTGCATGCAATTGATTTAATTTCCGCAAGTAATGATCAATGGTGGAATAGATTCTGTATTTTGCATGAAGTCAAATAGTGTATGATCAGGAGAATCTTAGATGTATAACGCATTAGTTATATAATTTCTACAAGTATCATGTTTTGAGGACATTTTGCAGCGTAATGACCTATTCTTCCACATTTGAAACAAATAAGAGGGTACTTACCTTTTAGCTTAGATCCCTTCTTAAGTCTTTGTTTAAATTGAGCTAATTCGGTTTTAGTATCAGATTCATTGTTGCTGCAATTCCATCCTTTTCCTTTTTTTGTTGATTTTGAGACTTTGAATGCTGCTTCTTTAAAATTTGGACTTCCTTTCCTCATCTCATAGGCAATGAGAATTCCATGAAGTTCATCCATCTTGAGAGTATCTAGGTCCTTCATTTCTTCTATGGCACTTACTTTGGAGTCAAATCTGTCAGGAAGTGATCTCAGGATTTTTTGAACAATAGTGCTTTCTTCAATCTTTTCTCCTAGCCCTTTAAGAGAGTAAACCACTTCAACTACTCGAAGGAAGTATGATGCAATATATTCTTCATCATTCATTTTTAAACTCTTGAATTTTATTCTATAGGTTTGAAGATTTTCCTTCTTAACTTTGGAGTCCCCATCATACATGGAAACTAGCTTATCCCATACTTCTTTGGCTGAGTCACGATTCATGACTTTCGTGAATTTGAAATCGGTAATTCCACTAGTGATGGAATTTAAAGCTTTGGCATTAACAATGTAGGATTTTCTTTCGTATGGATTAGTTGGAAGATCGGAGGGAGATTTGTACCCATCCAAAATAGAGTTCCATACTTCAGGACCAAGAGACATTAGATAGTAGGACATACTCTTTTTCCAAAAAACAAAATTTGTTCCATCAAAGATAGGCAAATTCCCTGTTGCTTCTATGTTCTTCATTGTACCTAAGAATCCTTCTTCCAGCTGTTAGGATGATAATGAAGAATCTGGCTCTGATACCAATTGTTGGAAATACTGAGAGGGGGGTGAATCAATGTTTCTTTTCAATTGTTAATTTTTGCTAGTTAGATTCTCCACAATTAAAGACAGAGAGGTGTATAATAATAATATTATTAAGGATTAATAAGAAATTCAATCCTTTTTCAAATAATTGAGTACAATAGATGTGTGAGGGCACAAACCTGTTGCCAAGCACCAACTTGGACTTTGATGAGGCTCCGACCTCTAAGGCTTCAACCCTATCTTCTTCAAGGAACCAACCTTATGTTTAGGAGCACCAACTCCTAAGACACCCATCCTTTGTCTTATTTTAATAGAGAATGTGAATAGTACTTACTTGAATGTTCTTGACATAATTCTTCACCGTTTAATCACTTCCAGAATTCTTCACTTTCCACTTGTGTTAATCACTATACTTCAATTAATTCATCAGTGTTGTTGTCTTCACTGTCCAATAGGAGATTCCATTAATGCCACATTCATTGTCCAAAGAATATAATATTATCTGAAGCTACTTCAAAATATTCTGAGCCTCTGTGGTCAACCCTATCAGGATGAGTTACCACTTTCCGAGCTAGAGATCTTACCACTATTCAAGAGATCAAATGTTCACAGTTACAGCAGTCCAGGGAGAAATCCAAGAAGCAGGATCACAGTCCAAGAAAAAATGAAGGTTGATATGAGTTTCTATTTCACCAATCACTGAATCTGGAATGCTGCATAGTCAAGGTTTGTAAATGAGTTACAGTCCGAGATATGTTCCTCCACAAAGAAGAATTCCGAGTATACAGCCTGCACAGATCAGAGAATGTATCACCACTGAAACTGTTGCACAATAAAGGTCTTCCAACAACCCAAGATATGTTCCTCCACAAAAAGAATCTGAGCACCTGCACAAATACGAGAATGTATCACCACTGAAACTGCAACACAGTAAATGTTTTTCAACAGATCGAGCTACTATAGGAGTTGATGTAATAAAATATCTGATTTCAGTCACCTAATCTGAGTTCATTCACCTAAATCTAAGTTTCACAGGAGCTGCAGTCCGAATTTGTATGACTGTTAGTGGATCCAAAGTATATATATCTTCTACATAGGATTCCTTATCTGAATAGATGATGTTGTTTGACACAGAAATAGACCTGTGGTCGTTAAGTATTGGGTTGTTCTTATCCTTAAGGGTTCACGAGATGTGAAACTTTTCTTTTTTCTATGTTATAACCTCTTCACCGAGCTGCTTATTCAAAATGGAGGTCAAAAGGTGTATTTATATAGATTTTCTTGCTATGATCTAAAGGGACACGTCAATTATACTGAGGCCGACATCAGAGACCTAGCACAGGTTGGCTCAAGGACCAGATAAATACCCTTGACTTGAAAAATCTATTTCTCCCAAACTATTTGGAATTTCGGGCCAAGTAAGAGCTCATATGAAAGCTAAAATTATGCTCCAAATTATGGTGAAGGTTTCATAGAAAAAAATTTCCTCCAAGGTAGTCAAAAAAAAAATTTTAATGTGACTGGTCTTTTATAGGTGCAAAAATAGAGATAGGAAAAATGTCTAGGGGTTCTTTATGGTTTTGAATAGCCTTCTTTATCATAAGGTTACCATGCCATAGTGATATGTGTCTTCATGAGTCCTCCATCATCATTCATCATCATCAAGCATCTTATTGCAATCAATGACAACTTAGATTAACAATCTCCCCTTGTCATTGGATGGAAACATTTTTCTTCTCTCCCTCTTTGACATCAATGGCAATGGGGTGCCAATGTGCTCCCCCTATCATGTTGCTCCCCCTGTCATGCTACTCCCCCTCTCATACTGTTCCCCCCCCCCCGACATGTTGCCTGATTTAATGTGATGCAAGAACAATGACCCCCATCTTTTGGCGAAGATACTCAAATGCTTCTCGTGGAAGGGGTTTTGTAAAGATATCTGCAATTTGCTCTTTTGTATTGACATATTCCAACTTGATATTTTTTTCAACAACTTGTTCACGGAGAAAATCGTATTTTATTGGAATATGTTTGGTCTTTGAATGCATCACCAGATTCTTTGAAAGACAGATGGTGCTAGTGTTGTCACAAAAAATAGTGATTGGTTTCTTAGTTTCTATGTTGACATCCTTCAAAGCTTCCTTCATCCATAGAATTTGTGTACAACAATGAGAAATAGCTATATATTCGGCTTCAATTGTAGAAAGAAATATAGATAATTGTTTTTTGCTAAGCCAAGATACAAGACAATCTCCCATAAAGAATGCATTTCCACTGGTACTTTTTAGATCATCCATGCTTCCGGCCCAATCAGCATCAGAGTAAGTTGTCACAATAAGAGTTGAAATCTTAGGATACCAAAGACCCATATCAGCCCTTCCTTTTAGATATCTGAGAATTCTTTTTACTGCTGCTAGATGGGATTGTTTAGGATTTGACTGAAATATTGCTGCCATTCCCACTACTTGCATAATATCTTTTCTTGTAGCAATTAAGTACATGATAGATCCAATTATTGACCTGTAAAGAGTCGCATCTATAAGAGGGTTATCATCATCTTTACATAATTTACAATCTGTGGTCATCGGTGTGCTCATAGGTGCACAATCTTCCAACCCATATCTTTTGAGCATGTCTTTAAGATATTTTGCTTGAGATATAAACATTCCTGCAGAGGTTTGAGATATTTGTAGCCAAAGAAAGTAAGAAATCTCACCAATCATTGAAATCTCGAATCTTTTGGACATATTTAGAGCAAATTCATGGCTCATTTCTTCATCATTGCTAGCAAATATTAGATCATCAACATATACAAGAGTGATCAGAAGTTTTTCCTTGTCCATCTTCATGTAGAGATTGCTACCTGCTACTCCCTTTTTGAAACCTTCTTGTTGCAGATAGTGATCCAACTTTGCATACCATGCTCTAGGGGATGATACAAGGTCTTTTTCAGTTTTCATACAAAGTCTTTTCCTTCAGCAAGATCAAATCCTTCTGGTTACTCCATGTAAACTTCTTCCTTGAGATCTCCATTCAGGAATGCTAATTTTACATCCATTTGATAAACCTTGAATCCTTTTGAGCAAGTAAATGCCAAAAACATTCTTATGGCTTCCAATCGAGCTACTGGTGCAAAGGTTTCTTCGAAGTCAATTCCTTCAATTTGTGAGTATCCTTTGCAAAAAAGTCTAGCTTTATTTCTGATGATTTGTCCATCTTCATTCATATTGTTTTTTAATACATATTTTGTTCCAATTATATTTTTATCTTTTGGGCGAGGTACCATCTCCCAAGTCTCATTCTTTTCGATTTGAGACATTTTTACTTCCATGGCATTTATCCAATAAGGATCTTTGCTTGCTTGAGAAAAAATTTCAGGTTCTATTAAAGATAATAGAGCAACATCATCTTTTCTTGGAGTGTTTGTCATCCTTCTTCGAGTTTGAATTCCTTCATCTATATTTCCAATAACCTATTCTTTCGGATGATTTTTTGAATAAATTTGATCTTAGAAGGAGTTTGTGAAGGTTTAGTTTGAGGTTCTCCATTATCCTCTTCTTTTTCAGGTTCTTCTTCTTCACTTTGTTCAAGGTTCATCTTCATGATCTTCAATTCTCTTTTCTAGAAGGCCTTCATCAATCTTCACATCAATGCTTTCCACTATTCTCCGTAGACAATTGTTGTAACATTTGTAAGCTTTGCTTCTTGTGGAGTATCCAAAAATATTCCTTCAACCCTAGAATCAAATTTTCCTGGTGAGTCATCATTTATTTTTATGAAGCATTTGCTTCCAAAAATTCTGAAATATTTTACTGAAGCAGGTCTTCCTTTCCATAATTCATAAGGAGTTTTTTCATTATTTGGTCTTAGTTGAGTTCGATTTAAGGTATAAACTGTCATCCCAACTACTTCTCTCCAAAATTTTGGTTGCAAATCAGCTGCTAGTAGCATTGTCCTTGCCATTTCTTGAACAGTTTGGTTCCTTCTTTCAACTACTCCATTTTGCTTGGGTGTTCTAGCAGCAGAGAGTTCTCTTTCGATTCCATGCTCTTTACAGAATTCATCAAATTATTTTGAGGTGAATTCTCCTCCTCTATCCGTTCTAAGACATTTAATCTTAGAGTCTTTCTCATTTTCAATGAGAGCTTTAAGATTCTTAAAACATTCAAATGATTCAGATTTATATTTTATGAAATATACCCACATCATTCTAGTATAGTCATCAACAAATAGAGCAAATTACCTTTCACCTTGAAGAGCTGGAGTTCTAGTTGGCCCCAATAAATCTGCATGAATGATCTCCAGAGGTTTTGATGTTGAGAACTCCTTAGGTTTGTGGCTAGTTCTGGTTTGCTTTCCATGTTGGCATGGGCCACATACAACTTGATTTGGCTTGCACATTTTTGGAATGTCCCTTACTACATCAATTTTGCTGATGTTGACCAGGTTATCAAAATTTGTATGCCCCAATCGCCTGTGCCATAACCAACTTTCATCTGTTTGACTTATGTAACATTTATCTCCTTGGATTTTACTGAGAATGTAAACATTATCTAGTGTTCTTACTCCTTTCGCCACAAGTTCTCCTGAGGATGAGTCTCTTATTTCACAATTTTTAGTACTGAAGACAACATTATGTCCTTGGTCACAAATTTGGCTAACACTTAAGATATTGTGTTTGAGCCCTTCTACCAGCAAGGTATTTTGAGCCTTTCCTTGTCCATTAACAAGGGTAGTAGTTCCTTTTCTAGTGATTTTACCGGATCCACTTCCAAAGGATACATTTCCATTTTTCTTGTTCAATGAGATAAAATTCTTTTGGTCACCTATCATATGTCTTGAGCATCCACTATCCACGAACTAATGATTTTCTTCACTATGAGCACATAGATCTAGGCCACATTTATCAGTTTTGAGATTTACACTTTTAGCTTCCTCCCCTTTGAGAGGGAAATTTTGTTCGTTATGATCATAATTATTACATAATGAGCAAGACGGATCAAACTTAGCCAAAGGATCAAAGGAATTGTAATTTTTTATTTGTCCTTTCTCTTTAGGGCCACGTAGTTGGTTTGTTTGATCTTTCAATCTTGGTGCTTCATTCTTATGAGCTTTGCAACGCTTAGCTTGATGCCCAAAGTTTTTACAATAGTAACAATACCCAAGAAAAATAGTTTGGTACATGTTGTAATAGTCATAGCTTGAACCAACATTCTTCCCTGGAATTTCTCTTTCTTCAATTCTTGGTTTTGAGATGGGGCTTTGTTCCTGATGAGATGACTTTTCTTCTTTTGGATGGCAAGAGAGTATGTTGGCATAACTCCTTGCATTATTCTTTGTGCTTGATGAATCTCCTTTGAAACCAATTCCAGATTTGTCATGTTGAGTTTTTTGAGTATTAAGAATGTTATCAAGTGCTACAGAGCATTTCCAACTCCTTTTGACTTGCTCTAATTCCTTTCTTAGAGATATTATTTCAGCTTCACGTTTTTCACAAATATCATCCTTCTCTTTTAGCTTATTGTTCAAGAAGTCTTCCCATCTTTTTGCTTCCTCTTTTTCTATTTTGAGAGAAATTATCTTCTTTCGTAGATTCTCATTTTCTTCAATGGCACTCATTAGAAATCTATCCATGTTTCCTTCATCTTCTAGTTTTGAATCATCATCATTTGTAAATTCCATGAATAATGTTTCTTTGCTTCCAACATAGTTACTTTCCTCATATGATTCATCATCACTTTCTTTGTGATGACGCATATTCTATTTGATTTCTTTTTTATGAATACAAATTCATCTTCATCAAACTCATCTTGTTTTGAGAAGAAGTTCTTCTTATTAAACCCTTTCTTTTTGTACATCATCCTTTTAGAGTCCTCTTCATCATCACTATCATGTTTATGAGGACATTTTGCAGTGTAATGACCTATTCTTCCACATTTGAAACAAATAAGAGGGTACTTACCTTTTAGCTTAGATCCCTTCTTAAGTCTTCGTACAAATTGAGCTAATTCGGTTTCAGTATCAGATTCATCGTTGCTGCAATTCCATCCTTTTCATTTTTTTGTTGATTTTGAGGCTTTGAATGTTGCTTCATTGAAATTTGGACTTCCTTTCCTCATCTCATAGGCAATGAGAATTCCATGAAGTTCATCCATATTGAGAGTATCTAGGTCCGTCATTTCTTCTATGGCACTTACTTTGAAGCCAAATTTTTCAGGAAGCGATCTCAGGATTTTTTGAATAGTGCTTTCTTCAATATTTTCTCCTAGACCTTTAAGAGAGTTAACCACTTCAGCTACTCGGAGGAGTCATGTCATCATCTCATCGGAGAGTGATCTACTAGTCTTCTCATTTGGCCTAGCTTCAAGTCATGTTGCTATTTCCATACCATATTCCTTCAAGGATATTTCATCTTATCATGGTTATCAATTGTGGAGATATATACTTCCCTTTTGCAGCCCTACATAAGCTCATCCATATATTATTCAATTATACACATGAATACTTAAATTAAAATTACCTTAGTGATGGTATTTTATCATGACATCTTCTTGTAGGTATCATCATCCTTCATACATGTCGACACATCTCACAAAGATATGTATTGTCAAGGTCTCCACCTTTTTCATACTTTCATCAAAGTCTCCTTGTCTTTCCGAGATATTTTCCAATCAAGTCTTCTAGGTCTTCAAGGATGTTGATTGTCTTTGCCATGGTTGCACTTCTTACGATCTCTTCCTTTCTTCTTTACACACATTTTATTTTATTCCCAGGGGCTTCCAATCAGAGTTCCTTAATTTTATTCAACCACCTCTTCTAGGTCTTCAAGGATGTTGATTGTCTTGGCCATGGTTTCACTTCTTACTATCTCTTCCTTTCTTCTTTACATACATTTTATTTTATTCCGAGGAGCTTCCAATTAGAGTTACTTAATTGTATTCAACCTCCCCATACTCCATATGAGGACATATTATGTTGATTTCATCTAGTGTGAACCATGCCTTTAGGCACCCTTTGCATAGTAGGAGATTCATTTTCTTTGATCATACTTCTAAAGATAGAAGTATACTATCTGCAACCATATGACATGATTTCACAATAGTGTAAGCATATATATGTATATATAGACACACACACACCTCATATTTTCCCTTAATTCATCTTAAAACTTCTTGTAGCAATTTTCCCTAGAATAAAAAGCTTCATTCTCTTGACTTGCGTCATCAATGTGTCATCATATCCTAATCCCTTGAATTCTACAAGTTATGATTCTTGATGAAACATTTTGCTTCCTTTTTAAAACAGAGAATCCAAGGAGGATTCCATTTAGAAAATAATCTTATCAGCACATGTTTCCATTTTGATTAATGAATGATGAGTCTTGACCTGGATGACTACCTATGAATGCCATTTCAAGAGAGGTTTCCAAGATCTACATAATTCATAGCATGATTGTCTCATATTTTGTTTCAGACATTCTCCTATGACAAGTGCTCGTATTTCAATGCTTCTATCATGATGCCAATTCTAATGTGATGCATCTAGCTAATTTACAATGATTCCTATCTTACTATCTTACAACCAACAAATAGTGAAGACGATTATCTCAATCATAATAGAGATCTCTCACTTCTTTCTTAGGCTTCTTTGTCTCTGGTTCTTCCATTTCTCCAGCAACATGGACTTCTTCTATTTTTCTCTTGTCCTTATTAGGTTTCGGAGAATCTCTTTTATAATTCCCATAGCATATTATCTTATCCGTGTTATTTCTTTCTTTTGAGGATCAAATTTACCAAATCTTCCCTTTCTCCTTGTCATGGCAACATAGGCTTGAACTTGTTCATTTTATCCTATATCAACTTTTGCTTTCAACTGAGTTTCCTTTATCTTACATAGAGATCATAGATCTTGGAATGGTGTGGCTTATTTCTTCCCATATATACTTGAAGTGAAGTTTCCCCATCATTCTGGTAGAGCATTCAATACTACTGTAGTCGTTTCTCTATCAGACATCACTTCTCCCAGCTCTTGTAGTTGATCTCGTATTTCAGAGATCTTCATGAAATATGAAGTTATTCCTTCCTCCCTTGACAACTTTAACTTGTATAGTTCTTGTCTTAGAGAGATTACTTCTCACGTAGTACTCCAGAGAAAAACTCCACCAATTTATCATATATTTATTTTGAAGTTTCTAGTTTTGATACATATGGGATGAGACAGTCTTTCATGGATTCTATAATAATAATCCTTTGGGCTCTCACTTCTCCCTTCATGTATTTGGCACGTGCTTGAGTGTCTTCTTTTGAAGGTAGAGTTGATGACCCTTTAATATTGTCCATCACTTCATTCTCAATAAGATTCAGATCTGTCCTTTTCTTCCATGCAAGAAAGTTTGAAACCCCAACCAATTTGTTACTTTCCTTGCAAAAAGAAATTTTGGCA
The DNA here is from genome assembly GCA_034641835.2 of Pinus albicaulis. Classification (NCBI taxonomy): domain Eukaryota; kingdom Viridiplantae; phylum Streptophyta; class Pinopsida; order Pinales; family Pinaceae; genus Pinus; species Pinus albicaulis. The sequence continues at coordinate 917,496,871 of CM076571.1, read as the reverse complement.
GATTCAAATGACGTCATAAATATACTTGTGTAGATGCTTTCCTTTCTGCTTGCTTTCTTCTTGAATTTGATGATGATGTAGATAGTTGAAAGGCTCCTCCTTGATGAAGATAATTTTCTTTGAAGATGATATAAGAAGGTAGATCACCTTAGACTTTTGATAATGAATCAATGATAGCTTGATGATGTCTTCAATAATGTTGACTTGCTTTAACAAGAGAGAGATATCTTTGGAACTTTTGAAGATGAATACCACACCTGTCATCTTGATTTTCCTTGGAAGGAGCTTGATGTATAAGTCCTTCAATCTTGAGATACGATCTACGAGGTCTCTTGAAATGTCTCAAAAATTTTCTCCAACTTCTTTTGCAGACTTCTTCTTGTATGATGATCTTCCTTGAAACTTTATCCTTGAGTGTCTTCTTGCTAGACTGCCCTTTCTTGTCTTCAGCACCTAAGATCTTAAACCATGTTGAGAAATTAGGGCTTTTATTAGATTTATCTTCTTGATAATTACTTGTGAGTTACTTTATGCTTCCTCCTTAGATCTTGTCTTGGTTAGATTATCATGTTCTTCTCATCAAGTCAATTATCAAATACACAAGAGACACAATATTTAGGCTTGCAAGCCAAGGCCAAAACCTCTCACTCTTTGAGAGGAAAACCCAATCAGAAATTCTTCTTATAGTCCTTCGATTGATGAGTAACAAGACCATGACCAAGACCCTTGACATAAGTATTTCTCCAAGGCCCTTGTCACTATCCTTCACTGCTCTTCTCGACTCTTCGATCCTCCTTTTCTTTCACTGTACCGCACTACACCTTTGACTAGAGAGACTTGGTCTTTACTTCAACAGCCCTAGACAGAATACCCCCTTTGGCTTCCTTTGATCTCTTTATCGGCTACCTAAGATCCTCTTCCTTAGTCTTCTTTCTGCGCTCTTATATGTCACCTTTTGAAGTCCTTGGATGCTGCAATCGACCTCAACCTATTCTGATTTTATGCGAGATGAAAGTGCAGACACAAGACCAAATTGTGGAGACCTTATTACAGCACAGACGTGTCCTCTCCCTCGCACTCTTTGTAACCCCTTCTCCTTGAATATTTATCCTCTTCTTCTTCGTACTTCGTACTTTTATTGCAGACTTGTCCGAGATTGATGTGCTACAATGAGGCTGCATCACCTTATATATAGTGACTGTCTTCTAGCTTGTAGGTCAACATGAACTTGAGAAAGTAAGCCGACTTCATGTAGTGGGATCTTCATCATATTTAGGCCGACTTATGATAGGCCTAGTAGCAAGGTCTTGGAGTTCAACTTTTACATAGACAATGTGTCTTTTTTGTAGTGGTGTGGAATGCACTGTTGAAGAGTTTTTTATAACCCAACATTTCGGACTACTAAAATGAGTCCATCTTCAGTGGAACGCCATCTCTCTTGAGAAGATTGATGTGACTTGTAGAGCTAAGATCTTAGTATATAAATATGTGTGAGTAGAAGAGGATGGTTGGTCGATTGGGTCAGTTGGAATGTGTCTTTTTCCAAGTGTATCACGACTTCATTTACATGACAATGACTCTAATTATATTTATGACAAGATGACAAAATCCTAAAGACATCAAGAAGTCTTTGACCTATAAATAAAATCTCTTGCTCATGAAACCCATGATGCAAGTAATAGAATAAATACATTTTATTTATCTTGTCTCATCTTTACATAAAATCACAATTACATGTCATTATGAAAACCGAACCTAGTTACACTTTTTCAACAATATCTATGCACATGTTCGACAATGTGGCCCAAAATCATACTTCAAAAACTTCGATCTTTCTTCCTTTAATTCTCCTTTTCTTCGTTGGCTTCTTTTCCCTTCTTGTTTACTTCAACAAGATTGGTTGATTGTCTTCCAAATGATGTCGATGGCTTCTTATTTATATGCTTCCTTAGAATACGAACAACCTTAAATAGGGCTAACTTCTTCTCTCCAGGCCGACTTGTTCTTTTGTAGGCTAACTTGGTCTTGGATGGAGACTGACACCTTTTGACTCTAAACAAATTCTTTGACTCGATACAAAATGCCCAATAGGGTCTATTACATATAGCAATGACTCTTTTGACTCCTTGTATGACAAACCCTAGAAGCACACAATGGGTGCTTTGACCTAGAATAAATTGACCTTGAACATGAAACCCATGCTATAAAATAACAATAATAAAATTTCTCTTTTATATCAACTACATAAAATCAATAGTACATAGAATATTATGAAGACCGAACCTACTTACACATTTCAATAGTTGGTGGCATTGATTATTGAACTCCTCTATCATGACCCTAGTAAAAATGTACCTTTCACTCAAACAAACTCACTAATTTGACATATTGAGTTTTTTCTAATGCTTAGAGGGTGATATGAATGATGTAGGCAATATTTTGTTGATATGTAGTTATTTGTTGTAGCATGACGTTTTTGGCACTCTAGAGGCTCTTTAGAGCATCTTTGTTGCTATACTTTTCATTCTGAGATGTATTGCACTAGGTGATATGTTGGTTATATGTACCCTTGCTATATACACTGGAAACTTTGCATATTTGTGTATAATGGTTTGGATTCATTTGGATGCACACATGTATATCTGTTTTTTGAGAAAAAATGAATATTTTATGTATTTTTGTTCGACCAGTATTTTGGTCCAGTTGTTTTTTGGTTCCAATCTAGTTCACATTTTTGGAGTCAACAAATTTGATGACCAGTTCAATTCTGATAGCATTGATTCATACATGTGGTGTTCTATGTGAACAGGCTGAGTGAAGCCATTGTAATCCCCTAAGAACATTTTGTGTTAAAGAGAATATAGCAATTGTTACATAATTTCAACATGTTGCCATATAGGTCAGATATCATATTTTGCAGGGTTGATTTCATCTCTTGATATTTAGTGTTGGCATTTCTAAATTTTCCATTTAATGCTTTTGTTTATGCAAATCTGAAGCTTTGATTGGTGTTTCAGTGTTTCTACTTTAAATGTAGGACAAATTCTTCGAATGCAAATCTGAGTACCATGTTGATGTAAAATCACAACATTATCGTAACCCTTGGCAAAGAAGTTGTTGGAAGCAAAGCAATAACTCACAATTTAGGTCCCTGATTACTCCTAGACATAGTGTAGCGGTCCAGATACAAGTGGGTGTTTCCTACGCAATATGTCAATCTCTGCTGAAAACGTAAAAGTGTTGTCTTTGCCACAGAATAAAACAGATGGAAACCAAAATAAATAAAAAGTGCAATAAACAAACGCATTCCTACTCTTTTGCATGTTTTTATGCGTTTATGTATCATGATGATATAATATTTTTTAACACGTGATCATAGGATATTTTGTAAATCTCAAAATCCTGTTGGCAAATATTTCCATGGAACATGACATGCGCTTTCATATTCGTAATCACTTTACCCAAATGCTGCTTCGGCTCGCATGTTGACAAACCTAATGGTAATTAAGTATTTAAACATTCGCGAATTTCAATCGGTAGATGTTTACAAAGCTTTATTCCACAAATACTTGTTGAGGCATATAATTTGTTTCCTTCAAATTCATCTAGCAACGGTTCTGTACGAATAAAAATCATATTTCTACGGGAGAAGCAACTTGCAATTCATTTGGCTGTGTTTTATCTTGGTGTTTACAAAAATGTTAGATGCATGGTTGAGCAATTTGTTGATTTTTGCTCCAGAAATAACAAGAAATTTGGGTTTTGATTGTAAATGGTAGATAATTTCTCTTGTTTGGTTATTCATTGACTGCCAATTAAAGATCAAGAGAGGCAGCTAACTGCTAAAGAAGTGACAGGCAAGTCTTTGAGGAAATTTCCAACTCTGAGGTAATAGCCCCTAGTATTAAAAACAATAATATTTTCAAACGGCTGAACAAACTAGTAGTTGCATATTTTGACAGCATTCAAATGCAAGACCAATGAAATATTTAATAGTGTCCATTACGATGAAGATTTTTTTTAATACTTGGAAGTGATTTCACAATGCCATGAGCTACAGTTAAAAAATTGTTGATGACGGACAGAAAGAATATTAATTACATTTTCATTGAAAACCCTGTAAAACATAATGTCCAGTTCACTTTTCCATGGGAGGTGAAGTGTAATAGCATTATAGAACCAAGAGAGGTTGGCTCTATTAGTATCCTAGTTCAATCTTATTAACCTCTTCGTTTATCCAGAATTTTGAAAGCAAAGCAATTACTGTATCGCCACTCCCTGCTGCAATAAAATCAAAGCAAGATAGAAAAGTCCATTTTTTTCTCTCAAGAAGAATCCATTCGTCATAAATCCTGGACCACATAATATCCAGACTCAGAGCTAAAACAAGTGAAACTGATATATAGGTCCAGGAAGTGTCCCTCCACATTTCTCATAGCAAGGCATTCTCATTGTCCAGTTCTCCTCTCGCAAGCTTTTCTGCTTTATCCTCCACATATGTTTTCAAGGATTCCACATCCCTGAGCCCTGATGCACATACACAACATTTTCTCTAAGTTACATTATGCACAGAAAGATGACTTAAAATGTAACAGCAATTAGTTCACTTTGTGAGATAGGAATAACATAATATGCCCCCACTGTATCCTTGTATTTACAGTCTAGTGCGAATAAACAAAAAGATATCATAGGAAGCCAGTTTGTCACCACATCGTGTTTGTGTTTCTACAAACATGCTGCTTTTGCCAATGGAGTGTTAAGAAGAACATAGAAGCTTGGAAAATAAATCAAACAAAACAGAAAGCCAACAACAGTCAAGCATTACATGATATATTCAATATTCCACCAAGTTTCCAGGATGTGTGAGTGCAGGAGTGTGGAAATGGAAATGCGCATAGAGTATGTGTGGAGAGACCCCCCATATTTTAGGGAAATACATGGGGATGGGGGATCCTCGGGACCCTGGCATAGGAGGAACTGTATCTAAAATTATAAAAATTAAAATTAAAATGATAAAATCCCAACAATAACAATTCATCCCATGCAAATTCGTCATTGTGCAATGTAAATACTAAATTCAAATTTATAAATGATATAAACATTATTCATATTCAGATTCAGAAAGGTTAAGCCCTAGACAATCCCTTTGTTAACCCTAAAACTCCATATTAAGCCCTAGATATTGAACCATTACACTTATTTTGTTATATCGTTATGTAGGCCAAACCTTTCATTGTACCCTTTCATTAAAATTGTACCATTTATCCCCTATATATATAGCAAGGAGACCTAGTCATAAGATCATCATAACTTGTCTTATATCATATTCATTGTAAATGGATGTTCCACACTCGAAATGGATTGTGTATTCATTGACTTCTTATCATTTCTAAGGCGCAAGGTTCATAATATTTGGTATCAGAGCATATGAAACTAGGGTTTTGCTGCTTCAAATGTGTCATAGTGGAATTTTTGCTACAACTGTTGTTCTGCAAATCTTTAGACCATGAAATTTTGAGATGATTAAGTAGAGATAATAGTAAAAATTTCAAAATTTTGTTCACTATACTTTTGAAGATATACCCCATGGAAGTTAGGGTTTGTGAATGGTCCTTAAATCAATTTCAAACAAGTAAACTTGAAATTTTCGCTATAATTTTTGTTATGGTAAATTTCAAACTGTGAAATTTTGAGATGATCGAGAAGTATCGATAAGTACATCTGGAAAAAATTTCAAATTCTAGTTCTCTATAATTTTGGAGATATACCCTATGGAAGTTAGGGTTGGTGAAAGGTCTTGAAATTAGTTTCAACTGAGTGATCTTAGAATTTTCATTATAGTTTTTTCTAGGACTCTTCAGACCGTGAAGTATTCAAAAGGACATAGGAGAGATATTAAGTGCAATACATTCTTTAGTCAATTGGTAAATCTTTCACAAACAGGTTCAATTACATGGCACATTTAACAATTCCAAAAGTTGAGTCTTGGGATAAAAAACATTTCAAAGGACAATTTTTTAGACCTCTTTATGGGAACTTCAATGGAAAGCACCCAACATGAGGTGTGTCTCTTTGAACCTAAATCCCTAGAGCATGCTTTTGTTAGAAAATGTAACTAGGTTCGGTCTTCATAATTGCTATTGTACTTATATTATTATATATTTCATGTAAACATCAAAAGAAGAAAAAGAAATAGTATTTTATAAGCATGGGTTTCATGCTCAAATTATTTGGTCATCTAGGCCAAGCATGTTCTTCATGCTTCTAGGGTTTATTGAGTCAAAAAGATATTTGTCATAAGTCAAAATATTGTATTGGAGTCAAGTCCCATTTGGACTTTGAAAAGAAGGTGGAAAAAGAATTTTATGACTCAAAAATGTCATTTGTGTGCCAACAAGATCAAGTCAGCCCAGGAAGGGGTAATTTGACCTCCTGGATGTGTATAAATAGAGACAGATTTGACCTCATTTGAAGCACCAACCAAGCAAGTTCCATCTCTAAGAAAAGGAGCAAAATTCAAGAAGTGAAGTCTACGGAGGAAGGAAAATCGAAGTATCTTCCCTAAAATCTGCCCTAGATCTCTCACACGTGTGAAATTGTGAAGTTGTTGCAGGGGCTGAAGTTATAGATTCACTACAGATCTGAAATTTTGAAGTTGGGGGCTCAAATTCTAAAGTTGAAGCTAGATTGGAAGGTTTTGACTTGAGTTGACTTTGACTTGTTGGAAGAGCTTGGAAGGAGGATTGACTTGGGTCTTGTTGTTTGGGTCTTGTTCTTGTTGTTTGGATCTTGGATTTCTCATTTGATTTGAATCCATAAGAAGAGAATAATTTTATGGGTTTTCCCCTTGGAGGGGTTTTTCCTTGGCTTGGAGCCTACATCTTGTGTCCATTGTCTATTTGTGATCTTCATAATGTATGATTTTGATAATTGTTTGATGAACAGAACATAATAAAAGTAATAGGAAGCCAACATAACTTTGCAAACAATTATCAAGTAAAGAAAAACCACCCTAATTGCTACCCCTATCGATTTCTCAAAATGGTATCAGAGCTAAGGTGAAAGAGAGGTAACTTGAGGATCACTATTGTTGGCATAAGGAGAAGACATTCATACCTTGAAGGACATCATTTGTAGGAAGGACACAAGGAAGGACATAAGCAAGGATACAAGGAAGAAGATTCAAAAGGGTTCATCTTGAAGGAAGGCTACTACTCCTCCATTGAAGTCTCTTGTTTACAAATCATCATCTTGAAGAAGAACATTGATCTCTACCTCTTGGAAGATTATCACTTTTAAGGTTCTTTGGAAGACATCTCTATAGAAGGCATCATACAAGTTAGCATCAAGAATCCTGGGAACATCATCCACACTCTTTGAAGCAGCTTGAAATCACTATCGTTCCAGGAATCCTAGAATTCATCATTCTTGGACATCTTTGAAGTCTCTTGGAATTCTTGGGAATATGAAGGTATTTGAAGATCTCTTCATCAAGTTAGACACTCTTATATCAAGTACTACATTATTCTCTATGGCTCAATCTTCAAATCAAATGACTTCATTTTGTAAGGAAGGCAATAAGCTTGATGGGTCACAAGCTTTCAAGCATGGAAGAAAAGAATAGACTTGATACGTGTAGAGAACGAAGTCGTGGACTATGTAAGATGCATACCTATTGAGACTTTGTTTTACCAAGAGTACTACAAATCCTAACTTATATATCAAGGTGTTCCAGGGTGAACTAGTTATCATCCTCTTGTATGTAGATGATCTATTAGTCATAGGTGTAGAGCATTGGATTCAGGAAAGCAAGAAGCAGTTAGCAGCCGAGTTTGATATGAAGGATCTTGGGATTATGCATTATTACTTGGGACTAGAAGTGTGGCAGAAGCCATGTGAGATATATCTTGGTCAGCATAAATATGTTATCAAGATACTTCAAAAGTTTGGCATGATGGATAGCAAGCCTATGATGACTCCTATGATTACAAATTTAAAGAAGTTGAGGAGTTCAGAGTCTATTCCAGTGGATCCTACTTGCTACAGATAGTTGATTGGGTCCTTGATGTATCTAGTAAATACGAGACATGACATTTGTTTTGCAATGAATGTCCTCAGTTAGTTTCAAATGGAGCCAAAACATGATCAATGGATTGCAGCCAAGCATATCCTAAGATATTTACATGGAACCATACATCACTGCCTCTGGTATATTGGCAATGAAATCCAACTCATGGGATATACAAATTCAGAGTGGAGTGGCAGTGAGACAAACCAAAGAAGCACAGCAGGTGGATGCTTCAACCTAGGGCCTTCCATGGTCTCATGGATGAGCAAAAACCAGGATACAATTGCTTTGAGTAGTGTTGAAGTTGCATATGTTGCTGCAAGCGAGGTCTGTCAGGAAGCAGTTTGGCTCAGGAAGTTATTATCAGACTTGTTTGAAGGATCGCTTAGCCCTACACGGATACATTGTGATAATGAAAGTTGCATAATATTGACAAAAGACTCAGTGTTTCATGCTAGGACAACGCATATAAATAATAAGTACCACTACGTCAAAAGCTTGGTACGAGATGGGGTTCTGGGGTTGCAATATCTACCTATAGATGAACAAGTAGCCGACACGCTGACTAAAGCGTTATCAAACAAGAAGCTTGAATGCCTGAGAGGTAAGCTTGGTTTGGTGGACATCTCTGTGAAAATTCCGCTATTGGGAATCCTACTGCAGCAATTGATTAAATTTCTTCTATTGCCTAACTGAAGCAACTTATTTAACATATGTTGTGATAAACATCGAAATGAAATACATTGCAGTCTTCACAAAAAACAAGTACAAGAAAAAATACTAGCACAAGTATACACACATGGACACCGTTATTTTTGGACAATTGTCCCCTGAAAACCCAATGTGCGAAAACTAGTGCAGCAGCTGAGGGTTTTAATATTATACAGTAATTTTTCTAAGTACAAATGTATGATAATCGATACTGACATATCATATAAAGAAATCTGACAAATAAAATCTTGTGAGACAAATCTCACTCTTCCACGAGATTCCGGCACTGACCTGCACCTGACTCAAGTTGCTTTGTGTTGCCTCTGCGCAGTGACTGCGTCACCCACGCAGTCTCTGCATCACAATTGTGGTTGCTCTGTCTCTGAACTGGTACTCACTACTGGCTAGAAACTGGAATCTTCTACCCTCCGAAAATGTCCTCCAGGAACTGGCACTGACCCTCTGTTGTCCCCTCCACAAAAACGAAACTCCCTCTACAGCTTTGCGCAGTCCCAGCGTAATCTCTGTGTCATTGGCTCTGTGCAGCTGCCTGTGGCTCCTGATGTCTTCTCTCTATGCACTCTTCAGATCTAGAATTCTTCCTTCTAAAAATTATCTTTGCCCCTCTCTGTGAGAATCCTCTCGATCGATCTTCTCCCTGAGCACTACTCACTAAAGAATTTCGATCTCTGGATTCCTTCTCCGTCTCGATGTGCTTTCCAAATGACCCTTCAAGCCTTTCTTATAGTCTTCTCATTGAGACTTCAACGGCCCAGATTAGATCTCTAATCAATGGCTAAGATTAACTTCTGATTTGATCTACCTTTTCTAGAACATTCACACCCATATTCTATTAATTCCCTTTACTTATTTTATTTTCCTAAAATTAGACTTAGGGTCCCATTAAAAATAATTAATTATTTTAATAGAATACAATCCGGGTAGAATTTCACTAAACGATTTCTAGGTTATCTGGAATGCATGTGTCTAAGCCTCTCCACAAAATTTGCGACTTAGAGCACATCCGATGCTACCCCAAATCTACACTCCCTCTTAGCGAGGAATGTGTTATAAAAATATGCCTTGCTGCACACTGCTCTGACCCTGAAGCATCTCCCTCTACATTGTTGATGTCTGACCCTGCTATCGATCAACTATGTGCAAATGTTGCATTTGTACTACAGCTGACACTGCATACTGCTGCCAACTGCTACTGTACTACAACTCCCTCTAAATTGTTGCTTCTGACAACCCATCTGCTACTAATGGATTCTCAACCATACCCATCTGCTCTCTTAACAGAACGAACTTCGCTCTTCCTAGAGCCTTTGTGAATATATTTGCTACTTGATCTCCTGTGGGAATGTACTGCAGCTGTACTGCCCCACGCTGAACATAGTCTCTGATAAAATGGCATCTAATGTCTATGTGTTTAGACCGATCATGAAATATTGGATTCTTGGAGAGCTCGATACAACTTTGATTGTCACAGTAAACACTAGTCGGTTCCATCCTTTTCCTGAACAAGCTCACAAGAAGCTTTCTAAGCCATATGGCTTCGCACGTTGTTTTGTTGGCTGCCATATACTCTGCTTCGGTTGAGCTCAATGCTACCGAATTCTGTTTCCTGTTGCACCAAGAGATCATTCCTGATTCAACGTTGAAACAGTACCCAGAGGTACTTTTTTGGTCAGTTGAACTTCCTACACAATCTGCATTTGTGAACCCTCTTAATCTGACATCATCCCCTCGGGTGTATTTCAACCCATATCTGATTGTTCCCTGCACATATCTGAGAATGTGCCTTGCTGCTACTCAATGTACCCTTTTCGGTTCCACCATGAACTGACTAAGGGTGTTGACAGCAAAACAAATGTCTAGCCTGGTATTGACCAGATACATGAGTGACCCAATGAGTTGTCTATACAAGGTGGGGTCTACTTCCTTGTCCCCTGATGCATTTATCTTCTTCCAGTTGGTGATCATAGGCGTCCCCATGGATCAGCAATCCTGCAACCTAAACCTCTTCAGAATTTCCATGGCACATCTCCCTTGCCCTAGGAAGATTTCTTTACCAATAGATAGTAGAGATTGGGATCTGCATCACTCTTGACAAATCCCAACTGTTGCAAGTAGCTATCTATCCGACCATACCATGCTCTGGGTGCCTGCTTGAGCCCATATAGGGCTTTCTTTAGTCTGCATACATGAGATTTCTTCTCATGAGTTCCGAAGCCCTCAGGTTGTTCTATGTACACCTCCTCTTCTATCAGCCCATTCAAGAACATTGTCTTGCCCCGATGAATCTCCCATCCCATCTGAGCTGCTAGGGATACAACAGATTTGATGGAGGTGTATCTGGCAACCGGGGCGAAGGTATCTTCATAGTCAATTCCTTCTTTCTGTGCATACCTCTTTGCCACGAACTTTGCCTTGTACTTCTCCACGCTACCATCTACAGTGTACTTGATCTTGTAGATCCATCTTGATCCTACAACCGATCTATTCTCTGGCCTAGGTACGACTTCCCAGACACCATTCGTCATGATAGAAGTGTATTGTCTACCATGGCATCCACCCATACTTAGTGTTGAACGGCTTCCTGAAAACTGAAGGGTTCTTCTACCTATGCAACCATATCTGATTGTTCCCTGCACATATCTGAGAATGTGCCTTGCTGCTACCCAATGTACCCTTTTCGGTTCCACCATGAACTGACTAAGGGTGTTGACAGCAAAACAAATGTCTGGCCTGGTATTGACCAGATACATGAGTGACCCAATGAGTTGTCTGTACAAGGTGGGGTCTACTTCCTTGTCTCCTGATGCATTTATCTTCTTCCAATTGGTGATCATAGGCGTCCCCATGGATCGGCAATCCTGCATCCTAAACCTCTTCAGAATTTCCATGGCATATCTCCCTTGCCCTAGGAAGATTTCTCCATTCTTCTTCCATACCTCTAATCCTAGAAAATAATGCATCAACCCCAAGTCCTTCATGTCGAATTCTGCTTCCAGATTCCTCTTACAGTCCTTTATGAGCCTAGATGATCCTGTAACGAACAGGTCATCTACATACAGTACTAGAACTAGAGGCTCATTCTTTACCAATAGATAGTAGAGATTGGGATTTGCTTCACTCTTGACAAATCCCAACTACTGCAAGTAGCTATCTATCCGATCATACCACGCTCTGGGTGCCTGCTTGAGCCCATATAGGGCTTTATTTAGTCTGCATACATGAGATTTCTTCTCATGAGTTTCGAAGCCCGTAGGTTGTTCTATGTACACCTCCTCTTCTATCACCCCATTCAAGAACGTTGTCTTGCCCTGGTGAATCTCCCATCCCATCTGAGCTGCTAGGGATACAACAGATTTGATGGAGGTGTATCTGGCAACTGGGGTGAAGGTATCTTCATAGTCAATTCCTTCTTTCTGTGCATACCTCTTTGCCACCTTGTACTTCTCCATGCTACCATCTACAGTGTACTTGATCTTGTAGATCCATCTTGATCCTACAACCGATCTATTCTCTAGCCTAGGTACGACTTCCCAGACACCATTCGTCATGATAGAAGTGTATTGTCTACCATGGCATCCACCCATACAGTGTTGAACGGATTCCTGAAAACTGGAGGGTTCTTCTACCTATGCAACCAATGCCTGGTATCTGTTAGGTTGTCTATGTTGCCTCTTCTCGGTTCTGGGAGCTCCAATGAACTCCTCTGCATCCCTCAGTATTTGTCGTGCCTCCCTACTGGTTCGACCATGGTGGTAGGAGGCTCTCTCAATTCCTCCTCTTGTTCTTGTTGTTCTGTCTGCTGAGAACCACCAGACTCTACCTCTCTTGTGGAAATGTCAGTACTAGTTACTGTACTAGATCTTGGTGTCTATCCTCCTACCTATCCTTCCTGCTACCCTGCTGCTGTTGGACTAAAGGAACCTCTACTACCTGATCGTCTGCTGGCGTCGCACGAGATTTCCGAAAGGCTCTATCTTCCATGAATTTAATATCTCGCCTCACTACAACTTTCCTGCTACTAGGAATGTAGATTTCGTATGCCTTTGAGGTCTCGTTATATCCTACGAGATACCCCTTTTTTGCAATTTGATCAAGTTTACTTCTCTTCTCATCTAACACGTGGCAATATGCCAAACTTCCAAATATCTGGAGGTATCCTACTTCTAGTTTCTTCCCTGTGAAAACTCCTTCAGGCGTTTTCTTCCCCATTGCTCTGTGAGGAGTTATATTCTAGATGTATACAGTTGTGTTACAAGCCTGCCCATAAGAATCTAGGCAGTTCTAAGTCATATAACATTGTTGCCCCTACAATAGTCTCATTCTTCCCTTCCGCTACACCATTATGTTGTGGATTGTATGGAGTTGTCCACTCTCTCTTGATGCCCTCCTTTGCGCAGAAATCTGTGAAGTCTCCATCTGTGTATTCTCCACTGTTATCTGAGCACAATAACTTTATTTTCATCCCTATCATGTTCTCTACGAGAGCTTTAAACTCTCTGAACCAATCATAGACCTCATCTTTGGTCTTTAGGAAATAAATCCATGTCTTCCTGGAGTAATCATCAATGAAGGTGACAAAATATTTACCACCGCTGAGAGCATTAGTGGACATCGAGCCACAAATGTCTAAGTGTATTAATCCTAATGCGCCTGTTGCTCGGTTCTCACTTCTGGGAAAGTGTTGGGGCCCTTGTTTTGAAATTCAACAAATTTTGAGTTGCGGCGAGTATGTGGCGGAACGCAACCTCGGTAGGCAGAAAGATGTCAAGGTTGCGAAGGAGCAAATGACAAGTGTCGCAGCTGTTGCGGGAGCAAGCACAGATGGTGGAAGAGCACGGAAGGAAACGAGCAGTGGAACTCCTGATGAACAGAAAGAAACAAAAGACAACCGAGCAAGAAGAAAGGAGGAACTGTCAGTTGCGTTGGCAGCAGAACAAATAGGCAGCTAGCCAGTGGATAGGAAGGTTGGTGCAGACAGGAATAGGCAACAAGGAGCCACAGGAGAGCTCCGTCTGGGTTGCACTGTTCTCCATTCCTCTGTGTTTCTGCAATTCTCTCTCCGTCCAATAGGACTTATTGTATTATGTTCTGTGTATGCTCACGCAGTTGAGCCTTGTAATAGTTTGCCACTTGTAGCCGAGGCTTAATATAATCAGAAGTGCTATTTCGAGTATCTGTTATGGGTTTTGAATGAATGGTTTTGCAAGCTCTTTTAAAATTTTATTTATTGCAAGTCTGAATGCATTTCTGAGAGATATATGTTAGGGAACATTGTATTGCGGCTGTGTTAGACTCCCAACGTAACTTTGATTCAACCTTATCGACATTGTTGTTGTTGTGATACCGATCGACTCCCTACCATAGTAAGGTCGCGGCACGCCTCGGGTGAGACTCTTGGCTCTTCGGGGCTGGGTGCAAATGCCGGCGTGAACCTAGGCTACGGCGGAAAACCTTGTTCGCCCTTAATCTGAACCCGGGTCTTCTCTGCGAGACCTGTTCTCTCGCCAACAAATGGTTCCGTTGCCGGGACCCGAAAGTTCATTTGGGAGCTAGATCATGGTATCTCGGATCTACGAAAGAGAAATACGAAGCTGGTGGAATAACCACCTAGATCAGTTCATTGCTTAGCAAGCTGAGCTGAGACGACAGAAGAAGAAAACGATTAAAAACCCGGTTCTATTCTCCAACTCTGCTAGTGATACCTACGAAAACTTTTGGGGAAAGTTCCCAGAAGAACTCTATAACTAGTTGCGGAGGCTTCAGACCAAGACTGTCAAAGAAAAGTCGCAGAAGATCAATCGCAAGTGGGTGCATGAGGATTTGGTGGCCCTTCATCGGTTAAACACCGATTTAACCCGAGCTGTAGATTTTTGGGTGGAATCTACCTTGGACGGATATATAGTGGAGTTTGCAGCCGAGTGCTACCAGTCTTTCTCAAGAGCAGAAGATACCTTCAGGTCTGGGTTAAGGGGGAAGTTGCTGAAGGAGACTCCTTTGTGGATTAAGGCATTAATGGTAGACGAAGGACTGATGGGATTCCAAAAAGCAGAGATGGAAGCGTAAACCCTCCGGTGCCAGGGGAAGGGATTAAGGAAGAGATGCTACAAGAACGGTGAAAAGGGGGAGTAGGGCTATGGATGTCGAGACCGCCAACAGGCTCAGGGAGCGACGAGCACATCAGAGGGTGCAGATTGCAGAAAGGTGGCGAGAGAGGGTGATGAAGGAGTTAAAAAGATAGGAAAGCGGTCGAAAGAACAAAGAGGAGGCGCCTCAGAGGACAAAGGGAATGGAAGGTCAGGTGCGTCCCCATGATATAGGAGGGGTCGTGAAAGAAGTGTGGCAGGTGTATAGGAGTCCAGCCCAGATGGAGAAAGGAAAGGGGTCTGACGAAGAAGGTACAGACGCGCGCCCAGAGGAGGTGTCCGATGTGGAAATGCACGTTGCAATGAAGCAACTATTTCAAGAAAGGTCGGCGTCCATATCTCAAGGTATTCCTAGTCCCCACAGTTCAAGTAGCTCTAGTCCCAACCTTCCCTTGGTGCTCTACAAGCCCATAAGTGAAATCTTTGTTAAGTTACGTGAATTAAGTAGGTTGCACAGTATTTAGTCTCCAACTATAACACACGCTAGTACTAGGACTGCTAGTGGCACAATCTCACAACCAGGATCCAACGGCTTCATTTTAGTAACACCTATTCAAGTGAACATGGCGGGATCACTCACCCGGTATCCAGAATTCTCTGGGAAGGGGAGCGACGACGTTGAACAGCACTGGTACCTCTGCGAGGCCATATGGAGGGTGCGACAGGCACCAGATGTTGGGAAGTTGATAGAATTTCAGACCACCCTTAGGGAGAGAGCCCTACGCTGGTTTATGAAATGGTCAGAAGCTCACCCGAATCCAGCGATGGCAGACGTAAAGAGGGATTTCATTAAGGAATTCAAACTGCCTCAGACAAACCAACAAGGCCTGTCAAAGATGTGGGAAATCAAGCAGCAAGAAGGGGAAACTGCTTGGGATTTGATGCGGAGATTCAAGGACGCAATCGGGAAACTCAGCTATCCAATTGATCCAAACCACCAGAGAGACTGGTTCATTAAAGCTCTACGACCTTTGACCCGAACTCCATTGACTCAACAAAGGATCAACACGTTGCAGGACGCACTAGAGCAGGCAATGAAGATAGAAGCTATGGCGGGTTACTCGCAAGAGTTTAAGGGAGGCGCAACGGTACAGGACCCCTCTATAATGGGTCTGCAGCATCAAATAGCTAGTATGACAGAAAAACTCAAGGAAATGCAACCCATACGATCGGCAAGACCGACTGTATGGTGCACGCATTGTTTCATGAAGGGACATGTGGCAATCGAATGTCTCCGGTTGCAGGGCTAAAATGTGGGGACATCGGCCGCAGGGGCGCAAGGGGCTCCACCACTAGGAGGGGTTGCGCAAATAAACACCCAAGGGATATATCCACCACAATAGCAATACACAAGGTTCCTTGCACAACAAAGTCCAGCCACCAATGAGTATTGTGAAATATGCAAAAGTATGGGCCATCAACCTTGCCTGTGCCCGATCTTACAAAAATATTCCAATGTTCCAAATAATATATACTATGAATTTTGTGCCTCAACCACCCACAGCATAGAGTAGTGCCAAGCACTGGATGCACTGGCGGAGCGACTGGACCGGCCTTCATACAGAGTAAACGAAGCTCCCCGAGGAAGAGGAGTCGGCATGAGGGGAGGCCGAGCCGGAGGTAGAGGTCCAGTAAGATGCTATAACTGTGACCAGGAAGGACATGTAGCTAGAGAATGTCCACTCCCTAGAAGACCCTTGTGTTCTCAGTGCCGGGTTAACACACACGCAACAGAAGATTGCCCGGAGCTTATCAAAAGATGGGAGGAAAGAGCTAGACAGAGGGGGACAAATCTAGTAAATGCGGAACCCAGGCTAATGGGAACTCAGACAATGCAAAACGTGGCCATAGTGACACGAGGAGGCAAAAGAACAGGGGAAGATACGCGTGCTATGGACCCAATAAAATTGATCAGGCCAGCGTCCCCAAAGCTCCTGATCAAACCAGAACGACAGAAACAATTTTTCCAGGAAGCAGCAGAAACGTTTGCCCAGTTGGGGGGAAACAAAGGAATCGAGTTACAGAAAGCTCAGGAAGACAATGAAACCCAAAGTAATTCTGAAGCTTTGATCCAGGAGTGGTTCCATCTCTTCCTGAAAATTGTTAACAATGCACCAATGCTAAAACGGCTAAAGCAGAACCTGGAAGGGGTGCTGAACAAGAACACAGAAGCAAAAGAAACAGCAGAAGCAAACCAGAAGTATGTACAGAGAATCAAGAGAAACAAACGAAGGACAGGAAAGGAATTCCGAGTGAACACACAAGTTGCGGGGTTCCAGATTAAAGACACCATGCTTGATTTGGGATCTGATGTCAATATCCTACCAAGGAAAACTTGGGAGGCATTGGGGAAACCAAGATTGACATATTCCCCGATTCAACTTCAGATGGCGAACCAGTATTGCATTGTTCCCATCGGCCGACTGGAGGAGGTTGAAGTTGACATTGCGGGAGTAAAGACATTTACGGATTTTGAAGTCATCGACATCATGGGGGACAAAGATCCATACCCTGCACTGTTGGGAAATGACTAGGCCTTTGAAAATTATGCAGTGATCGATTTGAAGAAAGAACTGATGATCTTCGAGGACGGGGAAATCAGAGTCACTCAGCCACTCGACCCCTACCAAGGACCGAGATATACAGAGACTATGGATAACAGGGAAGATGCTCAACTCCTGGACCATCTCTACCAAATGACCGCAGGAAGAAGAGAAGATTACATTAACACGACGGCAGAAGGCTCTGTAAGCTAGAGAAGCATTCAAAGCTCAGAATTAGGATCAGAAATAGCTTGGGATGATTGGCAGCAAGGAGGCTATGAAACAAATACAAGGAGATGTGCCAACATTGGAAGAGTCAATTGGATCGGGGCCGAGATTCAGGAATACCCAATCTTATCGGATATGAAGGCTGTAAGTCTTTTCATAGCCAAGATAGAAAATACGGTACCAGAAAGTCACAGAGTACCATTGATGGACATGGCATTACAATCCACATCCGCAAGATGGTGGACTAACCATCGCAACTCATTGACGCGATGGGACAAAGGTTTGGCAGCACTGAAAGCCAGATTTAAAGAGGAGGAGGAACCCAGAAGTAAGGACAGGTACCAAGGGGACTCAAACCCCAAAAACCATCTGGAGAAATGTGAAGCACAATGGAGAACTGATGGATATCCCGAAGAACTGTGGGTCCACCGGTTTATCCACTCCCTGGATGTAATTCCAAAGGCCTGGTACTTGACGAAAGAAAAAAGAAGAGGGACCAACAAATGGCAGGAAGTTGCGGACAAATTCACACAGTGTTTCTCGTTTGAAGGAAAGACGGAGCCGGTTACACGTGTTGCGGGCAATCAAGGAGGTATTGTTCTTCCCAGATATCCAACAGACGGACGAGTAGTCATTTCAATACCAGGGTATCCAACAAAAGGTGGCATGTCAAAAAATTAATAGTGAGATGGATGATTACAATCTGGAGAATCTCAGGCACCTATATTTTGAAGAAACAGAAGGGGAGAGAGACATCAAAGAAGAACCAACAACAGAACGGATCCATTTGTTACCTCTCAGAACCAAGAAAGTAAATATTGGAACAGAAGACAAACCTAAACTGGCGACAATTGGAGACTACTGGGATGAACAAACAACTAAGGAAATATTCAGTCTACTTAAGGAATATGAGGACTTGTTTCCTTCATCAGCAGCGGATCTAAAGGGCATAAAAGGGGAGATGGGGGAAATGCGGATAATACTAAAGCCCAAGGCAAGGCCTGTGAAACATAGACCATATCGTCTGAACCCAAGAGTAAAGGAAAAGGTGAAAGCAGAGATCGACAAGATGTTGAACGTCGGATTAATATTCCCAGTAGAAGAAGCAGAATGGGTAAGTCCCATAGTTATACAAAGCAAAAAGGAGAAATCGGAGATACGAGTCTGTGTAGATTACAGAAGCTTAAACAATGCTTGTATCCATGATTTGTTTCCTACTCCATTTAGTGACGAAGTCCTCGACAACGTCGCGGGGAACGAGGCATACTCATTTACCAATGGATTCTCAGGATACCATCAGGTAAGAATAGCGGAGGAAGACAAGAGAAAGACAACATTCACCACTGAATGGGGCTCCTTCGCATACAATGTGATGCCATTTGGATTAAAGAATGCACCTGCAGTTTTCTCTTGCATTGTGATAGCCACATTCTGGGAATACATCCACAAGTTCTTAGAAGTCTATATGGACGACTGGATTGTTAATAGCATACTAAAAGATCATGCAAGCCTATTTAGGGTAATGTTTGATAGATGTTGACAACTGCAAATCTCGTTGAACCTGAAGAAGTGTATATTTGTCGTACCATTTGGAACACTGCTAGGGCACGTGGTATGTAATCAAGGTGTCTGTGTAGACCCGGCGAAAGTAGCAGTAATTGTCAGTATGGAGGCGCCGAAAACAGTAAAACAGCTAAGGTCACTGCTGGGCCACACAGGTTACTACCGGCGTTTCATTCACAACTACGCCAAGATAACAACGCCCTTAGAAAAACTATTGAAGAAATCAGAACAATTCCAGTGGACAGACAGCTACAGAACGGCCCTGGACACCCTAAAGGAAAAGTTGGCAAGTGCACCAATACTAGTCCACCCGGACTAGGACAAACAGTTCCATGTACACATTGATGCGTCCAGCCCTGCGCTCGAAGCGGTCTTGGCTCAACCTGGAGACACTTCTGTCGATCATCCGGTATATTTTGCCAGTCGCAAGTTGTCAACAACAGAACGGAACTACACAATGACAGAGCGAGAGGCATTGGCAATGGTGTACTCTCTTCAGAAATTCCGCCACTACCTGTTGGGAGGTAAGTTCAAATTTTTCACAGATCACTCAGCATTGAAATAGTCAACAAGCCAATCTTAGAAGGTAGAATCTGCAGATGGCTCCTACTTTTCCAGGAGTTCACCTTTGAAGTAATTGTAAAGCCCGTAGGGCCTGATCACCTATCCCGACTAGAGAATGGAGAAAATGGAGGATCTCTAGATGATTAGTTGCCAGATGCTGATCTTTTCAGAGTAGAAGCCATCCCAGACTACCTGAATGAGATAGCAGCCTACCTCACGACAGGGTAGTGTCCACAAGAATATACTTTGACACAGAAGAGGCACCTGGTAGTTCGAGCCGCGGAGTATCAGCTAATAGCGGGACATCTATACAAGATGGGGCTAGACCATGTTCTTCGAAGATGTGTCCTGGACCACGAAAGGGAAGCTATACTTTGGGAAAGCCACAATGGTGTTGCGAGAGGGCATGTGGGAGCTAAACCAACGGCACACAAGGTACTACAAGCAGGCTTATGGTGACCAACGGTGCACAAGGACAGCAAAGCATTTGTCCAGAAATGTGATGTTTGTCAGTGTACAGGACGACCATCTCACAGAGATGAGCTTCCGCTTCATCCGATAAAAGTACTCCAGCCATTCGAAAAATGGGCAGTCGATTTTGTAGGACCAATTGCACCAGCTGCGAGGTACTCAAAGGCAAGGTACATAATAACGGCGACCGACTACTTGACGCGCTGGGCAGAAGCAGTGCCAGTGAGGAATTGCACGGCACAGACTGCTGCTAGGTTCATATTTGAAAATATAATCAGCCGATTTGGATGCCCAAAAAGCTTGACCAGCGACCAAGGTACCCATTTCATCAATAAGACCATTAAGTCCCTCCTGGAGAGCTTTATGATACAACACCATAAAAGCAATCCATATCATCCATAAGCAAATGGCACAGTGGAAGCATTCAACAAGATACTAGAGAAGGGTCTGACGAAGATATGCAACGCGCAGCGCGATGACTGGGATGAACGGATACCAGCAACACTGTTGGCATACCGAACAACGGTAAAACGATTAAACAACCAGACGCCATTCCAGCTAGTTTACGGGAGAGAAGCGGTAGTCCCAACGGAATTCATCATACCAAGCCTTCTAATCGCAACAACCCTACAGCTATCTGAAGAAGAATCCCTGAAGGAGCGATTGCAGGAGCTGCAAGAACTTGAAGAAGAACAATTTCTTGCGGAATTTCATCAAACGGTACAGAAGGAGAGATAGAAAGTTTGGCACGACCGACATATTAAGCACAAGACTTTTCAGGTCGGAGAGAAAGTTCTACTCTATGACAGTAAATACCAGAAGTTCCCAGGGAAACTGCAGATGCATTGGCTAGGACCATTTCATGTCATAGACATTAAAGAGACAGGAGTAGTTCGGTTGGCACAACTAAACGGCCAAGTTCTACAAGGATGGATCACGGAAGCCCTACCATGAGTAAGTTTACCATTTCAATTCCAATAACTCTCGCAACCAAGAGGAGTTAGTAGGGTAGGGTAGAGTCAATAACTCTCTCGCACCCGAGATGAGCATAGATAGGATTCAACATAATAAAACAAAATACAGTTGAGTTGCGGGGACCGAACGCAACCAATAGTGGTCGGGGAAGGGTAGTGTCCAGCGTGTCATCCACGTCAGACAGAAAAGCGTGCCAAACATCAACCCATCATCATTAAGCATAGTACCAGTGTCAGTCTGTAGGATTACCAAGATTTGGAAATAATTGCCATAATTAGCATCACCCATACTGTAATAAATTTTCCATAGTTAGACATAACCACCAGCCGTCGCGTCTGCCCAAATCCCAAAACCACAATCAGCTATGTCAGAACCCACCTCAGCAGCTAACTAATCGCACGATTGTAGCCGCGGGAGAAGCCAGGGAAAAATTAATTAGTTATGGGGTCTCATCAACCTCACTCGTGCCAATTACTTACATAACCCGCATGCAGAGAAGAGCGAGAATGCCAGAAAAATCCGAGTTAGAGTTAGAAACCTCCAAAAGAGCAAGGGAAGCTGAACCAGAACCAGAACAGAGAAGGCGTCTGGAAGAAGAAATTTAAGAGAAAAGAGAGAGAACTGTTCTTTAGGTATACCAGCAACGAGCAAGAATGACAAGAGTAAGCCCAGTGGTTGTGGAACAGGAGCTGGACAGCAGAATTCAGAAAATGGAGTCCCTTGTGGGAAAATATGACAATGCGACCCTGATTGACACAGACCTCACGGATTCTTTTGAGTTTCCTGCACTAAAAAGGCAGGTGTACATCGAGAATTATGCGACAGAAGCAGGGCAGGCAGTAACAAGAGTCCTGCCTGAGTTCAGGGGTATCCAACAGTCCACTATAATGAATTTAAGGAACTTACCAGTGTTCGGGATCACAGGTGCTGCGATGCAGTGCACAAAATTTCTGTTAAGCAGGATTCAGAACGGCTCTGTGGCTGGGAAAGGAAATCCCAATTCATGCCGAAGACATCCATAGATTGACTGGACTGTCGCAGGAAGGAAGGGACGTGTCATCAGCGTTCCAAACTATGTCTAAGAGGGCGAAGAAGTCTGGAGACACAGACTACTACGCCAAGTATGGCACATGAAGAGGAGGAAAGGGGGCAAAGATTGAGTTGATTAATAGACCAGAGGTCAAGTTCGCTTGCTACCTAATTGCTAGCAAGACAATGAGGCACTATACAAAAGGGGAGTGCACATTAGATACAATTTCGGTTGCGGAGCATTGTGTCCAAGGGACAAGGCTCAATTGGTGTTCTTTCCTGCTAAAAGAATTGTTCGAAGCTTGCGAGGACAATTACAAGAGCGACCAGGTTTATCTATGGATATTTGATCATGGCGCTGGCCATGTGGAAGTGGACCTTCCCCAGCATCAGGATACCAGTGGAGATAGCAGAAGACCAACCTGTGGCTATGAAGTTTGTGCCGTGGAAAGTGTCTGGAGACCCAAGCACAAAGGAAGTGAATGCAGAAGCCTTCAGAGTTTGGTATGGTCAAATGGTTGACGTCGTAATGAGTCAACAAAGGATTCCAAGAAATCTACTAGATGGATATAGTGAGCAGGTCTGGTTCAGAGTCACACATAAACATACTTTTCTCAAGCCTACATGTGTACCAGAAACAACGTTCCAAATGAGGCCTTTGAAATTCCAGATTAACGAAGCAGCCTTCCACACGGAGGTCTGTTCATGGCCAGGAGTGGCAATGGAGATCAAGGATGGAGTGTACACGTACTTCTTTGATGGGATGCTGCCAAACATGCTATCAGGAGAAACTTCGGAGGAAGCAGCAGCAAAGATGTCAAACCTACAGCTCTTCCCGATTATTCAGCAGCTGAACACCAAGGTAAAAAGCTTTAATCGAGTAGTTCAAGTACTAGCAAGTGATGCTACTACATTTCCAACATTTTCAGAATTTCAGGCATCCCAGCCTAATCCATCTTTCAACACGGCCTCCCTATTTACGCCCATACCCAATGTTTTGTTTAATTCCCCTCCCCCGACAACTACAACGTTGGTGGGAAAGAGTAAAGTTGCGAAACCAGCAGCGGCACCAAAGGCAAAAAGGGCCAAGGTTGCAGAATCTAGCCCAGTGGTCGACCTCACAGGGGCGGATCCACCTCGACAGTTGAGTGCAGGGATACCAATCCAAGAAGAGCTGACAGTTGAGCCCGAGGAGGCCAGAGTATTAACACCCCACAACCCCATATCCCCCCTTAATTTCTTAAACGTCCGCACATCGCCACCTCGCACCCACCAACTACCACCCACCACCTCATCCATCTCCCGAGAACCCCACAACTCTGCACCATCCACTTCATCAGCCACTATGTCTGATCCAGTCATCAAAAGAATAAACAATGGGGACCACGGAATGGAGGTTAACTCGAGTATAGAAGTGGTAACCCCAGTTAACCCAACCATGATCCCACAAACTACTTTTACCAACCTCATTAATCAGTTAGAGCAATCAATAGAAGAAGCAGCTGGGTCACTCCCCGAGCAGACTCCACTCCACACAGCTGACCTAGCAGGTCAACAAGGGCAACAAGATCTACAGATGGCGGACTCCAGCAACCAGCTACAGCACCAAACACTGCCACAGTCACCTCAGGACCAGTCAGCGAGATCTGTTGCCAGCGGACAACCACTCTGTGCACGAGTGCCAGATCAAGGTACCTACGGTGCCAAAAGCATGGAGACCTGGGGGACAGCTCAACTGTACCATTTCATTCAGAGAGCAGCACAGCGAGCCGAGAGGCTCCACTCGGAGCTCCACCAGCAACAACAGATAAGCACGCTTACTGAACAGTGTGAACAGCTGACGACAGAAAGGGATCAGTTACAGGAACAGCTGAAGACAGTAACCAGAGTATTCAGGGAAGTGTGGCTTACAGTAACGGCCAGCAGCAGCCAACTACCAGAAGAAATGCAGGAGACTAATGTAGTCGAGCAGGCAATCCACCTCAGGGTGGCATATTCAAAACTCCGACAGGAGAATGTGGAACTCAAGGCGGCAATGGCAGCCCGACCTGCTTTACCCAACCCAGCAGTTGTGTACTCGGCACAGATATCAGAAAGGCAGGGCCAAGTAACGAAAATGCAGGAAGTTCTGAGTACTGCAGCAAGAGAAGCATACGACCTACTGAAGGGTCTACAAGAATGCTCGACAGCCCTTACTATGAAGGCACAACCGGTCTCGCTACAACTTCAACAGATATCCAAGGAAATCCAGGAAGCAACGGACCCAACTAGACTGGACCAACTCTACGCCCAGGCAGATGTGTTAGAGGTCCAGATACAGCAAATAGAGGAGACTTCAACAGCGAACAAGCAAGCCATCCAGGAGCTTCGGCAGCCTTTAAAACTCAGTGCATAGACAATGCAGCAATTGGCCTCTAAGGCCAACACTCAAATCAACACTGTGTTTGGTGCCCTGCCGCCGAATGTAGGGGAAGAAGTTGTCACAAAAATCACGGCCGAAACTGAAGAACTAATGCAAGGGTGGCAGCAGGCCATGGCAACCTTCCAAGAGCTCAAGGCATCAGCGCTAAACAAGGTCCCAGAGTTGGGGCCCTTGTTTGGATAACCAGGAGAAGGAAGGCAGGCAAAGCAGGGCGCAGGGCCGAGCGGACCCATGGAAGTAGAGACAGTGCAGATCAATTGACTCGACGCAAGTCAATAGGATGTGGTCGGGGCCTGTTGGGGCCCTTGTTTTGAAATTCAACAAATTTTGAGTTGCGGCGAGTACGTGGCGGAACGCAACCTCGGTAGGCAGAAAGATGTCAAAGTTGCGAAGGATCAAATGACAGGTGTCGCGGCTGTTGCGGGAGCCAGCACAGATGGTGGAAGAGCACGGAAGTAAACGAGCAGTGGAACTCCCGATGAACAGAAAGAAACAGAAGACAGCCGAGCAAGAAGAAAGGAGGGACTGTCAGTCGCGCTGGCAGCAGAACAAATAGGTAGCTAGCCAGTGGATAGGAAGGTTGGTGCAGACAGGAATAGGCAACAAGGAGCCACAGGAGAGCTCCGTCTGGGTTGCACTGTTCTCCATTCCTCTGTGTTTCTGCAATTCTCTCTCCATCCAATAGGACTTATTGTATTTTGTTCTGTGTATGCTCACGCAGTTGAGCCTTGTAATAGTTTGCCATTGTAGCCGAAGCTTAATATAATCAGAAGTGTTGTTTCGAGTATCTGTTATGGGTTTTGAATGAATGGTTTTGCAAGCTCTTTTAAAATTTTGTTTATTGCAAGTCTGAATGCATTTCTGAGAGATATATGTTAGGGAACATTGTATTGCGGCTGTGTTAGACTCCCAACGTAACTTTGATTCAACCTTATCGACGTTGTTGTTGTTGTGATACCGATCGACTCCCTACCATAGTAAGGTCGTGACACGCCTCGAGTGCGACACTTGACTCTTCGGGGCTAGGTGCAAATGCCGGCGTGAACCTAGACTACGGCGGAAAACCTTGTTGGCCCTTAATCTGAACCCAAGTCTTCTCTGCGAGACCTATTCTCTCGCCAACAGAAAGGTTGCTTTAGCGTACTTCCCTAGTACGCACCCCCTGCATAAGTCATCATGCTCCGTACTGAGGACTGGTACACTAGTAACAATCTCTCTGAGCATCCTCAGTGCTCCATGGCGCAGATGTCCCATGCTCCTGTGCCATAGTTCGTTCAAGTCTCTCTCGCCATCAAGATTGCTACCTATCAATGTCATTGGAGACTCAAGCTACAATCTGTATAATCTATAGCTTCAAGTTCCAATTGCTTC
The DNA here is from genome assembly GCA_034641835.2 of Pinus albicaulis. Lineage (NCBI taxonomy): Eukaryota > Viridiplantae > Streptophyta > Pinopsida > Pinales > Pinaceae > Pinus > Pinus albicaulis. The sequence goes on along the minus strand of CM076571.1, from coordinate 917,470,762 downwards.
TTCTTCTTCCAGCTTGGATGCTTGATGTATGCCTTCTTCCCAATGAAGTAAACATCATATCCCTTGTCCCATAACTGGGATACTGAAATTAGATTCATCCCAAGCCCTGGCACATGCAACACATTCGTGGATCTGATGTTGATTCCTGCTTCCGTCTGAAACATAATGGTGCCTCTCCCTGCTAAAGTGCATTTTGTTCTGTTCCCCATAGTGATCTGGAATTCCATCTGCTCTTCTTGATAACTCGAGAAATATTCTCGTACTCCATTCTTATGAGTTGAAGCCCCGCTATCAATGTACCAAAGACCTACAGATGTTGAGCTTGAAAAACATGCACAATCTTCTTCTATTCTAGAAGATAAGATATCCAACTCTTCCATACTTATCTATGCTCTTTTCCTTCTGCAAAAACAAATTGTGTCCCTTCTAAAGCTTAGCCCTGAGCCAGCTGCACAGTCCTTGAGTGTTAATTTCGGAACATGTTCTATGCCATTTCAGATTAGGGCACAATACTGAAGAAGATAGAACATACTAATAGATCGATAGAAGACAAGCCAAAACAGAGATAAGAAATGGTGGCGTTACGGCGATCAGCAGGATGCTTCAACCAGCAAAGTCTCCAATAGGTCATTCACCCAAGCGTGTCACACATAACCCAGAACAACCCAAACAAAGAATATGCAGCTCCAACGCCATCAAGAGAGAGAGAATTCCTCCACACCAATGTGTGTCAAATGAACTCTTAAGTCTCTCCAATATATAGGAATCTTTGGGGGTGTGTGACACTTCCTTTAAGACATTTAAGTCTATATTTTATTCCAGGCCGACCTAGCACATAAGTGGAATAAATTCAAAGTACATGTTCTGCTCATCCGATCGAGATGATATTTAGATCAATCTTACACCTCTCTGAAAGAGGAATCCAATAAAAATATTGCGATCGTCATCTGAGCAACACAACCCGGAGTTTGGACCTAGTTGTCCAATTTTAACACTCCCTCTCAACTAGGGAGAACTCCGTCCACAAGTGCAATCCAAACATCGTGCGTCATCCCGCCGTAACTTGCTTTGCTGGCCTCTTTATTTCAGAACAGAAGTGGGTCAGTCACAAAGACATCATACCCGACTGACAGATTCAACCCAGAGGTCCGAAACCTCTATAGGACTCACAAAGAGTCTCATACCAACCCGAAGTTGGTTTACCTGACCAGAAGTCAGTTGGAGGTCCGAAACCTCACTAGGACTCAAGAGAGTCATATACTAACCCAAAGTTAGTTTCACTAACCCGAAGTCAGTTGGAGGTCCAAAACCTCGCTAAACTTGATCCCAGATCAAGTAGTTGGACATGTGTCATCCTAGACATAGAGAGTACGGCAATCTCCGATGCGTCCATCGGTCTTGCTATGGTCTCTATTCACTTTTCCCACCTCATTGGCCAAATGAGAGGTACTTCTCATGAGTCCGAAACTCCATGGGTAGGATGCATACGGGGCACAAATAAGAGAGAGGTAAACCATCTCAATATCTTCACGGTGGGGTAGAAGCACACCAACTAGGTTCGGCAAGCTTAGCCCTGTGGTTGCTTATAGCACCTAAGCTATCCCCAAAACCCCCTTTGAGCTCCCAGAGCTCATCGTCCAACAGGACCCTCAGAATAGGGTTGTTCCATGATTCTCATGGAAGGTTAGGAACATGACCTTCCCCAAGGGCATTGTGAGAATATCCGCGACCTGCTCATCAGTTCCTATATGATCGAGCCTTACGGCGCCTCGCTGTACCATATCCCAGATAAAGTGGTACCAACCATCAACATGCTTGGATCAATCGTGGAACCTGAGATTCTATGACAAATGAATCCCCCTCTGGTTATCACAAAGGATAACGGTGGCATCTAGCACATGCTCGAACAGCTCACAGAAGAGCTTTCGCAACCAAGTGACTTCACAACAACCAAGTGACTTCACAACAGGCCATACATGTTACAATGTATTCGGCCTCAGTGGTGCTCAAGGCTACCGACTTTAGATTCCTGCCCGAAGCAGATCTACATGTGAAGTAGCATCCAGATGTGCTCTTGCGGTCCACCACACTGCCAGCCCAATCGGCATCAGTATATAGAGTGTCATACTCCCGGTAGTGTATCTCAGCCCATGGTCTATCGTACCTCAGAGATATCCAAGAGTTTCTTGGCACCAACCCAGTGAATGTTATGATCAACCATGTGTTGACTCAAAGTGTTCACTGCACAACATACGTCTGAACAAGTGTTCACTAAGAACATTAGGGTCCCTATGAGTTGATGATACTCAGTAGGACGGGCCCAGCAGCGCTGCCTCTCAACTTCTTAAAGTTGAGTTCCATCGGTGTCGACATGGACTTACAGTCCATCATACCAGAAGCTTCACTTTGTATTTTCCTTAAGAAAGGAAAATCTTGCCAGGTCTCTGCCAGACCTCCAGGTCTAGGAAGTAGTGCATCAGTGCTAGGTCCTTCCTTTCGAATTCAGCAACAAGCTCCCTCTTGCATTGATGAATGAGAGGGTTAGCACCTGTCAGGAAGAGGTCGTCCAAACACAGCACCAGAATGAGAGGCTTCTCTCTATCAACCTTGAAGTAAAGGTTCGGATCAACATTACTACGAGTGAAGCCCAACTTCATCAGGTAGCTATCTATCCTCTCTGGGTACTTGCTTCAACCCATAGAGGGCTTTCTTCAACCTGCAAACATGGGTGTCCCGATCCTGGACTTTGAATCCCAAAGGTTGCTCCACATACACCTCTTCCTTTATCGCACCATGCCACAAAAAAAAATTGTCTTGCACCATGCAACACATTTTCCCATCAGATCCTTGCTTGATCTTATATCGAAGTGACACCAACTTTGATCGGTGGTCTAGGAACCATATCCTAGACATCACCCTCGCATCCTTGTAGACCTTGATGCTTTCCAATTTCTGCAAATGATCCAGGCTCATATTGTACACATGGCAGCTAGATACCCTTGGTATTTATATGGCTTCTTGGTTTTCTTCCAGAATTTCCCCCTCTGAAGCCATATGACTTTGAGCCATGAGGATCTTCCTTCGTCCAGCAATGATATTAGCTCAGGAGCATATACAGATGTATCTCCCTCTTAATGTCAGCTTCTCTCGAGAGAGAAGACATCTATTTTAAATGAGGGCAACCCAGACACCAACTTCAAAAAGGGGTCTTATTCTCCCACAGTCAAAGCCATCCAAACAGGCTTTGCTGATCATGGTTCAAGACTCCAACAATGTGACTGAAGGCTGTAAAAACTTCTCAGATCACACTTCCAAGTTTCTCATTATGCTCCAATGTAAGACTGATATAGCTTACTGCTATTATAAATTTCGTAATCATGGGTGACTGTCTATGTCACTGCCATGATGACAGTGACATAGAATGACAGATTTAGCTCCTCAAGATTGCGGCTATAGAACCATCATCACTGTCATATTGTTGATTACAATGTTGCCATAATTTTATCGTACTCATCACTATCTTCTTCATCATGGTCATACTGCCATGTAGTATTGAAGATTTCTAATTTCATGATCATACATATTATTCCATATGTCACTATCAAACAGAGAATATATCATAATTCCTCCCTTCATGATCCTGTACTGATTCTTGTTTTCCAGATCTATCCATTTGTCATTCTTTTCAGATCTCAGTTCAGCAATTTGTCTCCTAAATTGCACAGATCTAGGAACCAATTGTACAGATGTTCCAAACACTGAATTTACCCTTCTTCATGCTAGTACTTTCTGATCTAGCACAGTCATAAGTCACAAATTGCGTTGAAGTATGGCACAAATATGAGCTAGCAACAAGTCCCGTGAATTTTCATGTAACAGATCCGAGCTTGGAGAATCTTCGCACAAATTTGAGCTATTATGGGGACAGGTCCGGGTATAGCTCACACATGAGCCTTCACTCAAGTATATTGTTGTTATTACAGTCCTCTATAATGACTGTTGTTCTGTGTTGTCACCTTTTATCCCATTGTCTAAGTCTTCTTGTTAAATGTTCGATCTAAACAAAACATCCAACCTCTCTTCCACAGGTTCACAACACTACAGGTCTCAAACAGTGGATTGGTACTAGTCCGAGTTTAAGGTTAGAGGATATTATTGTTTCTGTCTGAGTATGAAGGAAACTTATCTCAGATCTGAGGCTATTGCTGTCTGAGCATCAGGAAACTCTAGCACGGAACCTGTTACTCGACCGAGTCTGAAGCAGTTTAGTCTGAGCCTTTTATTATCCAAGTTCAGCAATCCAATCAACACGGGTAGCACTTCAATCTTAGATAGCATACACTTTATGTGACTGTTCTTTATTATCACGAAGAAATTTTTTGACAGAATAGGCCTAAGCCCACAATATTAACGAATCAAAGTTATCCATTCAATTAAGCT